>JAGDQP010020855.1:13230-32611 GCA_022664845.1 Lepisma saccharinum | reverse complement strand
TGACTGGGAGTCTCTTTTTTTTCTCCCCTCGAAGTTTGCTTTTTTTTAAAATAAGTTTTATGATTTAATTTTCTTTGTCAATTATGTATTGCATTCTTAATGTCTTTGATATAATGTTCACGGATCCTTTCATGTATCAACAAACTTCTATTGTGTAATCTATTTCACAATCAATAAATATATTTAAAAAAAGTGGTAGAGCGCGCGTCTTCTATTCGTGAGGTCTTGGGTTCGAATCCCGTTCTGGAAAATTTATTTTATGTCCCTGTGGGATGCTATCTTGACTCTCCCACAGAACTTCTTGTATCGCTAATAAGTTTAGCTCGTACTTCTCGGTCTCGCGTACCGCCACCTGAAGAATGCCTGTTTGGTATAATGTTCGTACGTTCCACGTTCCTACTCTAAGGTTTTTCTTAATCCTGTTCCTGGAGCCTCCTGAAGTAGTCCCCGCCCGGAGATCCGAATGAGGGACTAGTTTACCTCCGGAATATTTTACCCCAGGAGAATTCATGAACCATCTGTTACTATTTCTTGACATAAGTCATGGAGTTAATTAGTCAGTTAGTTCCAAAATTCAAAATGCGAATGTGGCATCTTCACGAAAATCATCATGTTTTGGGGAAGGAGCTCAATATAAGACTGCAATTTCTCTTGTGATGTTTAGAACTATCAACAGGATGATTGTGAAGAAAAATCCGTGATGTTGAATCACAGTGCTTTCTTGTTACAGGAAAAATGCCGGATTTGGGTCGAAAATACCTCAAATGGGCCATCATAAAAAATTCTGAAATTTGGTCTCGAGGAAGCTTTGTATGTGCTCAAATCACAGTAAGAATGGCAATTTTTATTTTTGAGTTGTTTGATAAAAAATGTTGTTCTCTCAAGCAGTGTAGTAATATGAAGCTGTATATACACATATAATCAGCTTGCACTGACCAAACCAATTAGAAATAAAAGTTGCAATTTTGATTGTGACCTGACCACTAACAAGCCTTCCTTAAATTTCAGTTTTCTATTAGATATTTAAGCCCGAAATGCTGCATTTTTCGACGAAAAGCCATGTGTGAACTCTGTTAGAAATAAAGGGATGTAATTCAACCAAACGATTTTTTCAATATAAACACTCTTTGGTAGGTCTAAACATTACAAATTCACACACATACCACATTTGCATTTGCATAGTATGACGGCGGAGAAACTTAACTTGCACTGACCCAGGAAGCTAAGTGCCGACAAAGACGGCAAATGTTTGGGGATTTTAGTCGGGCCGGCGTCGAGGATAGGCAGAACCCAAACTAGTAGTCGGGAAGTAGAGAGGGGAAGGTCGACAAACAGCCACAAGTGGCGTTTGGTCGTCGGGCCATTTCCGGGCCGCCGTTGATCTCTGACTTGCCGGCATCGAGGCAAAACTCCGATCATCCCCCAACACTTGATGGTGTAAGAATGATGGATACCCGCCAATTACCTTAGGTCGCGAAAAGGCGGCTCCCCGTCTATTTCGTGATGGTCAAGAGAAGAGCGAAGCCCCGTTCATTCTTGACGGTCGGGAAATAAGGGAGTCACTTCCCGGTGGTCGGGAAAATGTTGAAGGTCCGGCAATTTTCCGACCATTTTAATCTGGAATTTATGTAACTCAAGTATCTGCATTCCGTTGCAAAAGAATTCTGCCGGTAGATTTGAATATAGAAAGATGAAAACGTTCTTTACATTTGTTAAAATCAAAAGTGCCTTATGTGGGGTCAGAAACTTTTAATTTATTCTTAGTATTAGCTGTTGCCTGCAGCGTCACTCGACTCGGAAGCCCTCTTTGAATATCTCGTTGGACTGTCTAGTGGATAAAGCACTGGAGAGCTGTTCTAATGGTATGGGGTTCGATCCCACCACAGGCCAGCATTTTTTTTAAATAAAGAAATTACCTTTCTTTCATTTCTACTTTCGAAATATGCACTTTCTTTGTTACCTTATCGAACATCAATGAAATAGGTTAGTTAAAGCCAGATTAGACATAAAGTTAAAATATCGAGCTTAAACAGTGTGGCCTAGGCGTTGATATGTCAGTCAGTCATGATTTCTGTTTTATATAGAGAGAGCATTATTATTATTATTGCCTTTTCAGGATATTATGGTATCAATTGAAATTACCTTATTCTCAAAATATTAGGAGTACTGATGTAATTTTTCTAATGTGGTATCTTTAGAACATTAATCGAGCTGCCGTAGGTCAGTGGTAGAGCGTTGGCGTAGCATTTGGGAGGCCGTGGGTTCAATTCCAGCAGTCGACCATCCTCATTGAGGTTTTTCCACGGTTTTCCTCAGTCACACCAGGCAAATGCTGTGATAGCACCTACAGCATAGGCCCTGGCCGACACCTTCCCGAATCCTTTCCCACCCATCCCGGCCTAAGCGTTATAACTAAAATTTAAATTAAGAGCATTAAGGAAAATTTTGAATTAGTTTGTTGTTCCCCTGTATAGAACAAGGCATACATTATTGACTGATTCTGACAAAGATTGTATTTGTTTAATTAACAAACATTACGTAAAATAACTGTATTGTTACTAAACTTCAATATTTAACACCTTGTTTAGCTGCATATCTATATGTCTCTTGTATGACTTTGTACTATATTGGCACCATGTTGTTCGTGGAACATTAATAAATATTGAATTACATTATTATTACCACAATAAATGTACTGATATTTCACGTTACTAATAAACGGTTAAATAAAAACTTAAAATTTCTAATACATGTATACTGGGAAACCTCGAGTTGCAGGTGATAATAGTAGTACAATCGCGATATTTTGATGATCCTCTGAATGTAAACAAAGTGATAGTAATCCTGGTGCAAAATAGGAGTTTTATTGTAGTTGCATTGCTATGCAGATTTATTTTCGAGAAATTCTGTGTAATAACAAACCTCCACAACTCCGGGCTTAAAGTAATTATGTAATGAATATAGTGTCTGTGTTACTACATTCCATTTCTGACTTCAAGAAGCTTCTTATTGACGAACGTTTTTCGGATATTTAAGCCCGAAATCCGACATTTTTCGCGAAGTACCATGTTTGAATCCCGTAGAAGAGAAGGAATGTGATTCAGGACCAAGATTTTTTGCGTGCATACACTCAGTTGGTAGGTCTAAATATTACAAAATTTTGTAGAATTTTATTCAACTCCTTCACCCCAAGAAATTTGTTAAATATCAAATTTTACACAATTTGTTATTTAGTTTTTAGCCTAATTATTGGAATAAAGAAATTAATTTTCAGTAAAGGTGATTCTATATGTTCAAAGTACACTTTAAGAGCTACACAACGGTTGTTTATTAAGCTCTCTAGCTCTTGAGGTTTTTGAGATATTCAAGTTTCCGTACATATCAACGGGAGTTAAAAAACGCCACCTGCCATTTTGGAAATATGGTCACCCTGCGAGAAATAAGGGCATAATATTTCTTTCAAAAGTGGTTCTGATATCTTCAGGTATGTAGGAACTCACACACGATTTTTTTTTTCTAAAATGCTGATGTAGCCAATTTTTCTACAATTGAATCATGGAATAACCCAATTACGTATGTTTCAGTCTCTGGCATAAAGCGTGAAGAGAAATGCTATTAACATTTCATTCTAATAATAATTTTCATAAAAATCAATAAGAAAAGATGTTTTAACAAAGTGAACTATTATATTACTTTTACACGTATAAAATATACAATGTAGATTTAAACCTAGAAAAAGCATCCACACACAGGATTGTTCTGTTCGAAGACAACTGCGCCGGCCGGGTGGTCGAGCGGTCTGCGGCGGTAGGCTATCGACTCAACGGTCCCGGGTTCGAGTCCCGGCAGGGGCATGGGTGTGGATTTTAACACTTAACAGCTAAAGGCAAATCGTGACGGGCCGAAGTTCAAAGTTACTAAACTGGCCCATATAAAAATAAAGTTTACCAAAGTTTCTTTTTGAAGACAACTGCGTAGATAAAAATTAATATCATTCCTTACTCAAACAGTAAGTTTATTTTACTATTACTAAAATAAAACAATCTAATCTTCCTTATCTAAAATCACTAATGTATAAAATGGTCCACTTAGCGTGACTCAAACTGCTTTTAATAAGACAAATCTTGGCAAAATTTCTCTAGTTGTAAAAGTAGCTCATGATTAAAACCTTTGCTATTTAAACCAATACTACACGAACGTAGGTTCGAGCCCTAGTCAGGTCAAGTATTTTTCCTCCTAATTAATATGACAATAATAACTTCTCTTCCTCAGATGACTAAAGTATAGGATTTGCAACCAAGAGAGAAAGAATAAAAAAGGATTTCAGACCCATGGAAAGAACTTCTGTCTTCTTTTCTAAAGTACAGTTTAGTATCTTAGGGACTCATCGTTCGTGGGGATCATGAACTTTGGGGATAGTGAATTTGCTGTCTGGCACCTTGATCCGACTTTGGATATAACAGCATTTCCTTTATTTGTATTTAACGTTCACATATAATATACAGACGTTCTGTCAACACCCACCACTTCTATGATGTTAAATTTTAAACATAGTAATTACTTATGTCCTGAAATGCTTGTATGAATACATATAAAACTGATTATTATTATCTAATTATTCATTCTTTGAGGAATATATCATTACAAAAAATATATATTTTCCAGAACGGGATTCAAACCCACGAACTCACGATTAGAAGACACGCGCTCTACCACTGAGCTAACATAAAAACATCTATCTACTTCTTTCTGATAGAACTCCTTCTGAAGAAACATGATTGAATTTTCGGTGTCAAAAAGAATGGCACTGATATCCGTTGCATATTCTGTTGTTTCTCTCTCCTTTGTCTTGCTCATTGTACTATGAATGCAAGACATAATGTCTGCTGTGTTTGGTTTCATTGGAGATGTTCTTTTACGTATGAAAACGTAGGTGACAAACCTATCACGTGATCAGATGTATGCATAGTTTAGAAATACTGTATCATTACGTATTTCAATGAATGTAACTTTTTTCTACACTTAGTAACATTTCAACATGTCTTATTGCACTTGAAAGAAGAAAAACATATTAGAACTTTTTTTTCAATTGAGAAGGTTCACCCTACCTTTCAGAGCTTGAACCTGGCATCTTTGGTTTACTGTTTCCGAAGATACCCGAAGTTGGACTTATAGAATTTTCAGTTCAAAACAGCCTAATCAATGCGGTCAACCTTTTTGGAATAAGCTGTACAATCATTCGTCGAAGTTTGCCCCTGCATTACGTTAGCACCCGTTATATATATTTGATTACGTATTACTGAACTTCACTAGTCTCAGCCCGACTAAAGTTATAAGGATAAGATTCTTACCAAGCATAACTTCCGACAAAAGGAACGGTAAAGGTAGTGACCGGGCATCTATTCTAGATTCTAGTACACATCAGTTTTCGCTGGCACGGTATGAGCACAAGTACGTACCATAGTTAAACTTCAGAGAAGACGAGTAATTTTTACGAAAAAAATACCTGCCTTGATTTTCACTATTATCACAAAGGCCTATCAAATTTACTACGTGATTTCAATGACCTCAAGTTACATAGGGAAGACCTGTGCATAACGATCAACCCCTCACCCTTAAGTATTGAAACCAATAACTCGTTAAATTTTAATATTATGAAATTACCGCGCACTGCAATAAATAATTAATACTTAAACACAACTTACATATATTTTTCAGGATTTTTACTTCAGTAGAAAAGGTGATTTTTTTTCTTTTATAAAGGAAGTCGAAATGGTGTATTAGAAATATAACATGGATGAAACGATCACCTTTCGTCCACGTTCATGACAACTATAAATACATGTTAAAACTTTAACAACAAGCAAAATATAACAGAGCAAACTAAAATTAGAAAAATCTTTAACGATAAACAAACAATGAACTTTGATAAATGAAATATGCTAAATTGAACTAATCTTAAGATAGTTCGAGAAGATACTCTACAATATTTCATTTAAAAATAACTTAGAAATATCCATTAGCATCAAGAATTGCAAATAATACTACGGAAAATTTTACAGCGAAATATTGCAAAGCATAGTAGTAAAATAGAATTGACGCCCACTGTGGCTGTTTTAGACAGGTAATATTTTCAACGAACACTGTGACCCCAATATGGCTAGCTCTCATCAGAGACCTATACGACTTCTCTATTCACACACTAAGGTGTGTTTCATATGCAAGACCATACAACCATTCGTTTATGTAAGTATTTTAAAAAGTTTAAATGCTTCTAAGCAGCACTTGCCTTACAGAATAGTAGAAGGGAAGAAGTTTTACTCAAAACAATGACTATAATAAACAGCAATCAACGTTCTTTCCAACTATACTTGTGTACACGTTCTTAACTGATACAACGTACATATCGCGCCTCCCATCATATAGCAGCAGAGACTTACCAGGAAAATAGGGTTGGCCGTTACAGGTCTCTCCTATATGTGCTTCGACTTTCGACTAGAAACATAGGTGTTCACACAAGCTATTACATAACAAGAACTATGTTTGAAAAACATTTAAAATTAAACAAGGTTTGAGAAAAATTTGCATAATTAGAAAACATTAATTGCGAAAGTGAGACACACTATAATGTGGAATATGATGCCATCGTAATAATCAGTATCTAAACAGGATACATGTTACGGGAAACCGAACCAATTTGTGAAATTGAATGTTTCGAAATTAGGAATTAATTTTCTGTGATGTAATTATTAGTTTCGTCATGTTGCAATTTACTACGGATACTTTTTCTTGTCTAATATTCCCAACAATATTTGACGAACAAATCAGGTGAGATACTCCAGTACTTCCAAAATATCATCATATTCAGTCGTTTTCCATTCACTGCTGGATGAAGGTGTCCTCCTCTTTTCTTTCCACATATCTCGATCTGGTGCTGTCCTCATCCATTTCATCTTCTTCACAGTCTACCTTTGTTTCAGTCTTACATATTCTACCTTTGTTTGACCGAATCCGTTGGTCTTCTTGTTTCTCCCAGTTATTTCTCCATTGCTCTTCGTGTAGTCATAATCTTTGAGTCGATTGCACATTTCACATCCCTGCATAATCACAGGGATGCTGATTATAACACGCTGATTATAAACTTTACGCTTGAGACACATGTGCATATGCGGATAACTAAGTAAAGTATGTACATAAAAAACGGTTTTCATCTACAGACCTAATACATCAAAAGACAGAGGAAAATTCTATATAGTGGTTTCAGAAACGTTAATTCATGTGCAGGGATCATCGATGATTTGTGAACTGAAAAACCCAAACACAGAGAGACTGATCTCTCTTCTAGCCATAAACTTGACTACCAGGATTTCAAGTACTGTTCCGCACAGTGCATTTTTTCCCCCGTGGTTAGTGAATAAAAATTGACCGTTACTCTTCGGAGCACTTCATACATACTGTACATTTCTCTTGTTGGCTCTGTCTCCTCGCATGTGGAACAGCTAACAGCAAACGAAGTCCCTAACCTCTCGGAAGAATGCATAACCGGAAGCACTCTAATAGTAACCACACTTCCTGTAAAGGGAACTGACCACAAATCTTCCCCCTATGCACACATAGTTGAACGTCTTCAACGCTGACAAGACGAAGATTGGTATCAGAAACACCAATGCACGCTATTTATTTTTTCCTTGAAAAAAGAATTGAAGAAAAAGGAAAAGTGACAATGTAATAAGGTTTGTAATTGCTTTGCAACAGGCCGCTTTCTCCTCGCTTCAGAGACACATTATATGTGGAAATTGGCTCTTCTTAAAAATAAAGATAATTACGTAAAAATTATCACAACTACGGGGAACTTTTCTCAATGACATTAAAACACATGAACTCACGGTAAGGTGACTGCAGTTTCTGCAGCGAATTTCTTTTCTCTGGCATTACATTCTAAGAATTACATTATAAAAAGACATGTCAGTACAACATGCAATGTATCACTTTCAAAACCATTCATATACAACAAGTTCCTCAAGGGTTTCTTAGCCTCAGCAGCTATCATAATAAGCTGTCAAGCGACAAGACATAACATTGTAAATGAACACGCACAGTGGGTGTGACCACACTTACAATAAGCATCTGCTCTTGTATTGCAAATGCAATACTTGAAGCCAGTTGTCCTTCTAATGGATACGGAGATATTTTAATAACACCATTAATAACTCCTATGATGCTGAAAGTGGTTCGTCCTTACTATTATAGAACGATAACTACTTTTTCTTATTTTGAAAATAACAACAGAACTTGTTCCAACACACGTACGTATGGCAAAGACACAAGTCCACATGTGTCCAGTTTTTTATACCCAACAATCTCATTTAAATTCTGCAACTGCGTTACTAAGAAGCAATAACGATGTTCTCACGCCTCAGTGGGACTGCATCAGCAACATCCATATGGAAGATATAATCCATCAGAAACTTTAACACCTATGCTCCCTTTTCGAGAGAGATTTAAAATAACGGACAAATGACGAGCAACAATAATATTTTGAAAAACAACCCCCGATATCTAATGAATATACTCGTACATCAAATTAACTAATCCACAATATCAAATTGTTTATTTAGATTAGAAATTTGAAATGCCTGGAATATGATGTTATACTATATAGATCTTTATATTTCTGAACTAAAAGAAACGGCTTTAAAATTTGACGTAGTTAATTAAAATCGTTTACACAGTATTGTCGGGGTCGCTTTTCAAAGGTTTAACATTAACGGTCAGTTCTTATTCTTAATTAAAGATTACATCTGGAGTACCACAGGGTTCCGACCTCGGACCCTTGCTTTTTGTTCTGCTCATAGACCACTACACCGAATCTTATGTATGCCGATGACTAAACTTATTAGAGAAATTAAAACTCTTGATAATGTAACGCAACTGCACTCGGATATTGTAATTTTATCTTCGTGGCGCAATAATGACAGCTCAAAATTAACTCTGATAAATGTACTACACTCACAATTAGTCTTAACAAACGTCCTCTTCAAAGTTCGTATCATCTTAACACAACCCCTCTTGCCAAAATTTAATCACATACAGATCTCGGTCTATTGATTGACTCAAAGCTGACTTTTGTAAATCATGTTACAATGTCTATTAAAAGCCAACTTCTAGGTTTACTTTATAGATGCAGCGATTAGAATAATCCTACAGCACATAGTTTCTTTTACAAGAGTTACATATCTCCGCAGCTTGAATATTACTCTCCAATCTGGGCTATGACTTCTCCCACAGTGCTGTCCAAGGTTAACCGAGTTTTGAACTTTTTCTTGGCTATCGTTCGCTTTCGTGTCCCATCCACACGCAATTTCAGCAAACAACAACTCTTAGAAGTCCTTCACATTAAACCTCCTTTAGCACGTATATACCGTACTTGCACGACTTCAAATTCCCGTATAAAATTGTTAATGGACATTCCAGATCGGGCGATATTCTTCACGAGTTGTTTTCTCGAGTTCCTGTAAGATCACTCGCAGTATTGACGAGTATAACTGAGTTTGAAGCCATGTTGACTGTGCTGTACCATATAACCATTATATGAAAAACCTGGTTGGTACTGATATTTGATTTAAGTTAAGGTAATGATCTTGTTTTTCAGTATGTCTTGATATTATTCTTTCTGCTAATGTATTTGTTTAATTTTTACCTTATTTTGTACTGATTGTTTATCTTTATTGTTTGACAATTCAGTGTAAAATGGTCATTAGTGCTGTATCTGGGTTCTTTTTAATAAATAAATGTATAAAATAAATAAAAACTTTTCACATTCCATTCATTTTTCCCATATTCTCAAAAATCTAAACAAAAAAGGGAGTTCTGACTACCAAGGTCTCACACAAGTACATTAGGGTACTTCTACATTCTAAACTATACTGGTCTGACAGGCACGAGTAAAGCATTGGTAAAAATGAAATTTAACAAATCTCAGAAACTTACACACACAAATAGTAGTTCCCACAATCAGGTGCTGGATGTGAGTCTTAATAATCAAATCAGTCATTTGAATTTGAATTTTATTTATGGCCTTCAGGCATCTTACATTTTCTTAAACTAATTTTACATTTATAACGAATCAAGTTTACACAGCATTGGCTCCGTTTATTCACTATATAATGAAGTTATGCGATATGTCGATATCAACATCCAAACGCTTGATTGTCGAAATATTAACACTGATATTAAATATTCCATTATCGATATAGGACCCTAATACGATATAACCTTTTCGATATGGTAAGCTTCAACGAAGTGGACTTAGACAAGCATTATGTAAAACACTATCATGTAAAACAAGGTAGTATGTCAATCATTTTGATTAGACATCAGACAAGATTATAAATAACTCAACACGGCGCTTGCGCGTGGCATATGGGGATACATTTAAATTTTATGTGGGTTGAATTGAAAACGTTTGGCTCGTGACGCCTGAGAGAATACGCCCGTCGGAGATTACTATTCCGGGAGCAAGAAAAGGGGACAACACCGGCCACATTGTTAGTTGAAGTTCCTTCCTGGTAATCATCTGGTAAAAATTCGGAAAACCAGGGGAAACCTCAGTCAAGATGGGCGGTAGTTCACTGCCAATTCGTAGTCCGCGACGCTAGCAACTGGACTACGGGGCCTGGGTCATATCACTAATAAATAGTTCAGGTATTAACATGAAAATTAATTTACCTGTAAAGAATCATATTTTAAAGCTATTAGCGTCTATACTGTACTGGTCTTCACACTCGTCTATTATGTATAATCATCTTGTTGTAGGCACTAACTTGAAAAATTTTTAAACATTGTAATCACATAGTTCTACCGCAACCGGAAAGCAGTACATGTCAACGATCTTATACACTTTCCCTTACAAAACAATACACAGAAAATCGACATATACCTGTCTTGAATCCAACAACCTTCCCTCAGGCTAATACTTATTGTGCGTTGCGCCGATCCGATGCAAGGATGAAATTCGATTTCCGGTGATAATTAAAGAGCAAGTTTCCTGCAACAAAATAGATGTGCATCTGGACTAATATCGAAAAAAGGGTCATAAAAAACAATAAGTAAACAAAACAAAAAATACAAGTTAGTTCCTAAGTGGCACGCGATTCCTCATATCCGGCTTATAATGACTTGTACAAGCAAGCAAGTTTGTTCCCCCTTTCTTAAAATTAAAATCACTTTCATATACTGCTTTTTTCTGTTGACGCTTACTCTTCCTATACATATTGGCTTGGTGCATAAATTCTTTCGGCCAATAAAGACGGTATAGTATCTCCCGTGAACTAGTTGCTTTTGATATTATACATGCACTGCAAAACATGGTTCTAAGTTAATCCGTGTCAAGCCGAAGCATCGACATTAATATATTATCTTTTTGTTTTGTTTTCGTTTTCTTCAGATGATTGAAGATGGACTGTGAAGTCGAGAAGAACGAACATTTCCGGCACATGCTGTTGTTTGAGTTTAATCGATGTTTGTCATACTCGGAGGCCACAAAACACATTTGCGTAGTGTATATGGCAATAGCACCATTAGTCAGAGGGCTGCCCAAATGTGGTATGCGCATAGAAAAAAATGAACAGTTCGACATGAAAGGCGCTCCATGATCTGGATGGAAATTGGACTTTGATGAGGTCGGTTTGAACGCGTTAATTCATCCGGACCCACGCCAAACAACAAAGGAATTAGTCATAAAGATGGATGGTAACCATATAACTGTCGGTAGACACCTGCACTCCATTGGGAAAGTGCAGAAACTTGGTGTGTGGGTTCCCCACAAGCCCCGCGAAAACAACAAAGACCAACATGTGCCTTCTTACTCGCTCGTCATCGTTCTGCTCGCCAACATCAACAATTTTTTCTCCATATTTATCACGGATGACAATAAATAGTGCCAGTACATCAACTTCACAGACATGAAACAACGGCTCAGCACAAAGGGAAAGAAAAAGAACGCGTGAAAAGTGAACTGTAACCATGCAAACATTGTGTTTATTTGGTGGGATTAACAAGGAATGATTCACTTTGCGCTGCTCCCTAGGAATGTAACAATAAATTGTGCGCTGTATTATGGACAACTGCGTAGATTTCAGGCGATTATTGCGGAGAAACTGCCAGCAAGACATCTTCTCGTAAGTCTCCATATGGACAACGCTAGAAGTAACACTGCAACCATGACGAAAACAGTCCTTCAGGAGCTGCGAATGGAGATCTTACCACATCCGGCGTACTCCCTAAACCTCGTGCCTTTGCACTATCATCTGTTCCGTGCAATGTCAAACACATTGCATCACTGCGTGGCAGATCCTTCTCCGAAGATGCGGCACTGAACTCTTACCGGTGGATTTTTACCACAAAGGGATCGCGCCTTCTTGAACAATACACAAGTGTGCAGCAGTGGCGGCGATAAGGATCTTTTCTTTTTCCTTTTTTCCTCTTGGGACCAATAATTTTGACCAAATTTATGACGGCGTTCATGAATCTTTACATCACTTAACATTCGCCTAAATTCAAATTGCCATAGTAAAATTCCCATCCAATTTCAAGACGAATTATCTTGTAAAAAATATTTTGTGAAAAGGGAATACCTATGTAAACTATCATGGAATCATAAGATGCCTTATCTCACCTTTCTTTAGTTATTTTTTATTCCAGATACAATCTGAAGGGTGGAAATGTAGAACGCTCTAACTTGTAAGGGTCCATTAACTTGGTCCCCCACCACACCAAATTTTAGAAATAAATAGCCTATCGATTTGCACTCGTTTTGCACCCAAGTTTCGCGCTATGCACCGCAATGGTTAAAAAGATATAAGCTCTTATATTTGGGGGACAAGTATTTTGTATCCCCCCCCCCCCCTCAGTCATTTTTTTTTTCGAAAACAGATAGTGTACCGGTCTGTGCTCGTTTTGAAGACCATTTTGAACCCAAGTTTTGTGTTTTCCACTGCAATGGTTAAAAAGTTATAAGCTCTTAAATTTGTGGGGGGACAAGTTAATAGTGCAAGAGATTGCACTCGTTTTGCACAATTTTGTACTCAAATTTCACATTTTGCACTGCCACCGAAAAAAAAAGTTATAAGCACATATATTGTGTTATAAGAAAATGATAGCCCCTTAGTCAAATTTTAGAAATAGATAGTGTTGTAGAATTGAACTGCGGTAGTTTTGGACAAAAACATTTAAATAGTTAGAAGAAGGTTATTTTATTTCGGGGAGGGTGACAAGTTAATTGGTGACTCGCCTTACTTCGTTTTTCAGTGAAAACAAATAGTTTTTGGATTACACTCATTTTAGCTTGCGGATCGATTAACAGTAAAGTATTTTCATAGAGTAACTTCTAAGTAAATTAACACAACAAAGGCTGTCTTACGAATGCGATTGATTGAAGTGGTTATTGTTGAAGACATCCAAGTAAATAATTGGTGACGCAGCTTAGACCTATCGCGCACTAGCATTTTTTCTTGTCGACGTTTAATTGCGATCAAGAAATACAAACCTCTTTATGACAGGGCGCTCACTGGTAATTTTAAAATCACTGTGATAAAATAATTGAAACATGGTCTCTTACGGGGGCGATGAAACTATTGTTTGAAGAAGTACTGTATTACGCATGTGTTTAAAACTCTCCGCGCGCACTACCAATTGAGTTGCTCAGTTCGATAGCTGCGCCTCAGAAAGAAGCAGTTACACAGTAATAAGTAATTTAATCGTTAAGTAGTGTGTTTTCCAGCAAAAGTTTGTAATCGTTTAATCTTGAAATGTTTATTGAAGTAAATAAATCCAAAAAGTAAATAGAGAAAATGCAGAAACGTGGAAGTGATAATTTGAAATAAGGAATTTATAATTTGTGTTCAAACATATAATTATGGAAGTGGTTTATTAAGTTCAAGATTTGTTATTTTTTTCTCTTACAACTTTCGAGTTATGTTTTATCATTATAAAATTATCTCAAAATTATCGTGAAATAAATATTTATCGTAAGTCAGCAACATCCTAATGCAGTGATACCCAACTTCGTTTTGCCCATGTGCCACATTAAAATTTAGCACGATCTTCCATGTTTGTGAAAATAGCAAAAGGCGAAAACCAAAGAATTAAAAAAATTTTTAATACTTACAATTTTTAACATAATTTGATGTTATTAGTATGAGTTGCATTCTGTCTTTTCTCAGTTGAGATCAGTTAATTTCATGTATAGCTTAAGAAGGAAGAATAAAATAAAACCTTCATGTGACATGTTTATGGTAAACAAATGCAACATATTTGGCGGCCCGGAAAGGCAAAAGTTGCGGGTCAGATCTAGTCCGCGGGCCGTAGGATGGGTATCACTGTCCTAGTGTATTAAAGTTACAGCCAATCTTTCTTGTTGTTGTATACAGGCAGTTAAAAAGTATGGTATTTTGGTGCGTTATGCTATGACCAAGAGCGAATAACAAGTTATATAAAATCTTTCCAACCATGCTATTCCGGAAATAATAAAACCTCTTTTTATCTTCTCTCAAAGATACAAAGAGACAGCCCCCGTGGTCCAGATGGCAACGGCGCGGACAGGATTGGTAAAGGGTAGGTACCCGGTTTCGAACTCTATGGCCGACAATCCTGACAGGTTTTCCAAGGTTTCCTCGCTTTCACCAGGCGAATGCTGGGGATGGTACCGTAAGTAAGATCCTGGCCGATATAATCCCCATCCTCTTCCTAGCTTATCCCGGCTAGAGATAAAGATACTAAAAGGCAAAAAATGATTTTTGAAATTCAAAGATGCAACGAGATTATAAAATTGCCCATTTGCTCCTTAAAGTCTCTGACTTGAAATTGGATCAATCCTATAGCTTTTAATTTTATGTTTTCTACTTCATCTTAAAAGAAGAGCAGCCGCCCGCGATAGTCGTGTTGTCTCAGGCTTAAGGCCAGCGTCTCCAAGGTTTTGGGCTCGAATCTCGGCCGAAGCCTGGATGTCTGTGGATTTTAGACACATCTAGTAGAATCAAGAAGGGCCGCAATCATTAGTTACTAAAATGGCCCACACAACGAAGTTTACAAACCTCTTTACAAAACCAGAGACAACTTGCAACAGTCCATTTGAAATCCACTTCGATGTTGAGCAACTTAAGTCTCTCAGTGCGGGAACCTAACAACTTTAGTTATTTTTAATCGGGTTATATTTTTTCTTTCTCAGATTTATAATTAACAATGCGAGCTTACACTTACTGCACTATGTGTCACTCTCAATTTGACATTTTGCTGTAGGGGTGTACTATTAACTTGACTGCCCTAAAATATACGAGCTAGTAACTTTTAATCCATGGCGCTGCAAAACGCGAAACGTGGATGCAAAACGAGCACAGACCAGTACACTATGTGTTTTCCAAAAATATGACTGAGGGGGCGCAACTACTAACTTGGCCCCCCCGAAATAGAACAGCTTATAACTTTTTAACCATTAAGGTGCAAAACGCGAAACTTGGGTGCGAAACGGCGCAGAACGATTGCAATCTGTTGCACTATGTGTCACTGCCTGATTCTTGAAATTTTGCTGAAGAGGGCTACCATTAACTTGGCCCCCCACAAATTTAAGAGCTAATAACTTTTTAACCATTGCGGTGCAAAACGCGAAACTTGGGTCCAAAACGGCACAGAACGAGTGCAGACCGGTACACTATCTGTTTTCGAGATATTTGACTGAGGGGGCTACCATTAACTTGGACCCCCAAAATAGGAAAGCTTATAACTTTTTAACCGTTGCGGTGCAAAACGGTGCGGAACGATTGTGATTTGTTGTATTATATATCACTGTCTGATTTTTGAAATTTTGCTGGAAGGGGGCTATCATTATCATTTGGCCCCGACAAATTTAAAAGTATATAACTTTTTAACTATTGCGGTGCAAAACGAGCACAGACCGGTTCACTATGTGTTTTCCAAAAATTTGACTGAGGGGGCGCTACCACTAACTTGGGTCCCCGAAATAGAACAGCTTATAACTTTTTAGCCGTTGCGGTGCAAAACGCGAAACTTGGGTGCAAAACGGCGCAGAACGATTGCAATCTGTTGCACTATGTGTCATTGCCTGATTCTTGAAATTTTGCTGAAGAGGGTTACCATTAACTTGGCTTCCCACAAATTTAAGAGCTAATAACTTTTAACCATTGCGGTGCAAAACGAGTGAAGACCGGTACACTATCTGTTTTCGAAAAATTTGACTGAGGTAGCTACCATTAACTTGCCGCCCCCCAAAAATATAAGAGCTTATAACTTTTTAACCATTGCGGTGCAAAACGATAGGCTATTTATTTCTAAAATTTGGTGTGGTGGCGGGGTCAAGTTAATGGACCCACTTGCAAGTGCCATTTCTTCTTTAATTTTTCTTTATCTTACAGAATCGTGTTCCAGAGCATAATTTTAAGCTACAATAAAGTTAATAAAACAGATTTTCTTCGCCAGAAATATATTTAAACTTCAATCCAGGTTCTTGTGAAAAAAAATCAAGTTTGGTACTTTGAACGTATGTCTTTTCCACGCATCATATATATCACTGAAATTCTCATCTGCAATTCAATGTGAATATAGGAACACTTAGGCCCTGTATTCGCATTACTCACGCCAATTTGTTGCAAGGTAAGGTGAAAAAATATAAGAACAGATAACACGTCACAGTTGCGACACTAAGTCTTCCTAGACTAAACATATCTCAATGGGCTAAATTATCCGTAACAAGACAAAAGTACCCGCCCGTTGGTGCAGGATGAGTAAAATACCTTGGCAACACTAATAGTCGTTATAGTACTACTACAACTACTACTACCACTGGTACAGCTACTGATACTACAGCAATAACTACTACAACTAGAAATACTTCAACTACTGCTACAACGACAACTACTACAAATGCTACAAATAATACTACAACAACTACTATTGTTACTATTAATACTTCTGCAAATAGTAATACAACTACTTTTACAACATTAAATTATTAGTAATATCATATTAACAGGCATGGGATCGAATTTCAGGGTAGGAAAAGTAGGAAAGTAGGACTAGTACTAAGTTGAGTATTTTTCAAACTTATTTATTTTTAAAACACTTGTCAACTTCCAGTTAAGACCCTAATGCATAAAACATTACTGTAAAGATAAAAGTAATAATTCTTACCTTAATGCTGATATGAAGAAATTAGTTTAAACTTTGTACAAACTCAGTACAAAAGTTTGTTCGTATGGATGGCTTATAAATAAGATTTCATTACTTAGCACTAAAAACAGCAGTTCACACACTATCTCACAGCATTATTTCCACACATAATTCACACAATGACAGCAGTATTTAAAAATCATTAATGAACACTGTACTAAACAAAGGTTCTGAACACATTCTTGCTTTATATACTATTTTCACTACACTTTTATATACACTACACTTTTTTCTTTTTTTGTTTGTGCTGCACAGAAGTAATCAAGCATAGTTCTTTTCCTTTTTCAACTTCCTTTTGCTCGTTTCTAACATCTTGTAAAGCTGAAGTACTTTCCTCCACCCTCTTACAAGTTGCATCTAGCATAGTCTGGCCTATCTCCACACCCTTTATATCCTTTTTCTTCAACGAGTCCTCGATTCTTGCATTGGCTTCTTCTATAAAATTCTTGTACACATTCATATTTGTTCTCACTTCTTCCTCTTGTTTTGGCACTGATTTCTCTTTCCTTATGGCTTCTTAAATTTCCCGTGTCTTCTGTTTAAACTCTCCCCGCTTTTTCTCCAAGTCTTCTTTCACTTTCCTTCTGGTTTCTTCTTCTCTCTTTTTCTGTAACTCAGTCTCCATTCTTTTATCCTCTTCTAATCTTTGTAAGTAAGATCTATGAGCATTTGATGCCTTTTTCAAGAAATCTTTGGGAATAGGAAATTCATGAACCTTATTACCATGCTGTTTCAAACCATCTTTTGTTAACTGTACGGCACTAACCATATGCTGTGAGAGTTTAATTGTTGTATCCAGCAGGAAATTTGAAGTTTGAGAGAAGCTTCGTTCTACATCAACATTACCGTGAGGCATAATTAAAACAGCTTTTATAAGGGCCATTAATGTGGGATATTTTGTTTGGCTTTGATTATTTTTCAGCGAGAAAATTCTAGTCTAGTACTCATCTACACTCTTACAGGCCCCACATCACCATCAACCTCAGAACAGTACCAATCTTGAGGAACATTTTCACATTGGAGAATTCGCCATTCATCTGCAACATCATCAACATCCACAGATGGAGCAAGAGGAACGCTTTGGGCAAGTTCTTTCACTGCCTTTAACGACCAAATTTCACACCTGGCGTCTGGTTTGAGGCACCCAACAGACTTCAAAACTGTATTATTTAAAGGTAACTTTTTGAAGAGTTTCTCTAACAAACTGCGATAAAACTTCCTAAATTCTATATACAATTTCTTCTGAATACGTGTTTTGAGTTTTGTCAACATTTTACGTGTTTCAAAACCTATTTCCAAGTCAGTATCACTTAATTCAGTATCAATGCCAGGAAACTCAAGGAATCTTAGATCAGTAATTTCTTTGGTATTCAATTTATGAGGTTTTACAAGCCTAGTCAAAAGAGTTATAAGCAATGTTTTCAAATGATTATACAGAATATGTATCTGAGGTGCTTCACGTTGAAAAATTTCAAAAAATCTATTAAAAACTTTACTTATGCCCATAAGAAAATTGATTTTTGTCAGGGTAGTATTTGGGATATTCAAACACTTTATAATTCTTTTTTACCTAGAATTTGTGGATAAATTTTTGTCCTTTTTAGGGAGTTCTTGCAGGAAATAATGTTCCAAAACAGGCCACTGATCTTTAACTCCCTCGAGAGCAGGACCTAATGTCAACTAGCTACATTCCACATGATCGAACTTTAGCTGATCGAACCCAAGTGCATCTTGACCCTTTCTCAGATCTTCTGATCTAACTGGCTATAATTTAAAGAAATTATGAACATCAATAAGTAACTCCACAATGTCTTCCAAAAATTCTTTCACCGCTTGTCCAAATGCACCATGGGTTATGTGTAACGTTTAAGTACCTATGTCCAGTAAAGGTGGTAAATCTTGTTTCTTCTTGATTTCAGATATAATCTGGAGAACTTTTATTTACATTTGGTCCACCATTAATCATTAGCCAGGGAAATCAAAATTTTAGGAAGTTATCCATTGTTCACAGATTTAATTATATTTTCAGCTATATCTTGTAAAGAATATATTTAAATTATCTACTTTTCTTAAATTGATATGCTAATTTGATAAGAATTAAACACCATCGCTTCGATTTGTGATAACTTATTCTCTACAA
>JAGDQP010020855.1:0-12830 GCA_022664845.1 Lepisma saccharinum | reverse complement strand
TATATATATATATATATTTCTCCCAATAAAATAGTATAAGAGAGGAGCTTCAAAAAATCTCAAAAATTAAACTAGATCAGGATATAGATAGGGATACAAGAATATATTTATAATTTAAAAAATAAACGATATCTTTCAGATTACATATAAAAATATTAAAAGAACTTCGGCAAGATCGCCGGACTGCTTAAACTAATCGGTTTTTACAAAATATGAACATATGGTATCAGTTTGATTTTCTTGGCTTGTGTGTGATTCTTAGGGTGACAAATTTAACTATTTCTAAATGATTGTTTCAAATCCTCATGGTTTTTCGTGAATAAACTGGCAATGAAAGTACAACAATAACAGTATTATGATCTGCTTCTCAGGAATAGGCTGAGCTGCGATATTAACAAAATACAGAAAAGATTTCAATCGATATAGCTCAAATGGGTTAATTAGAACAACAGCTTATTGAAGTTTCCAAAAGAAAGGTTTCTGGACGATAGTAAGCTTGATCAGAATTTTAAATTCAAATATCGGGATTTAAAGCTTGCTAAATCCATATCAAAACACCGAGACTTTACATCTATACTGTGGTGAACCCAGGACCTTGTCGAACCCATAATGAACGGTCGCAGAAGTTCCATCTGTCTCAACTTCCTACTACAGGCAAGTCTTCTATATCCCGTAAATCCCATAAATATTAAGCGCCTTTAATCCCTACTACTTCCTCACAACACCCTCTACCGTCCTAAAAAAAATTCCAATCATCTGTTGTCATAGACTCAGTTCCAGTAGAAAAAAATTTTCTAGTAGATTTTCGGAATTGATAATCTCGGAAACAGAACGTCCATTAATATTTCTTTTTTCTTACCCGTAGACTAGAATCATGTCGGTCGATTTATTTTCACCCTATACAATAATTTCATCTTATCATCAGCCACAAACCTTCTGCCATTCCATTTTTTCAGTGCATCATTGTCCTTAAATACGAACAGAAAATCACACCATATGGTTCCCAAATAAGTAAGAATGAGGACATTATTCTTCCCCAACACACTATTAGTGAAAGAGAACTCATCTATGGTTAAATGTTTCAGGGTGTCATTTAAGAGCGTAATCAAGCACGCTACGTAACTAATGGGTTTAAAGCATGACTGAAAGGGGTAAAGGGAAATCAAGTATCATTACCCTTTCCCTCCGATCAACTATGATAATTGGCCAAAACAGCACCTTATCGTGCCACTATTAACCAAAGTTTAGTTTTATTACTGTTTGAAAACGTGTTTACAAAGGTATTTTCTTTTGTATTTTAGCGTTGTTTTCGCCTAAGGATTCCACAGTTTTCAGCTGTACATAGCCTGAAGATCCGTTTTTTGCACGTAAGTTTTAGGATATAAAACACGCGTTGAATACATCCATCTAATTTAAAACAATGGCGCCCAAAGCAACTTGTTTAGGCAATTTGTTCCACCAATATTTTTTTTTTATGTATTTATTTATTTATTTACGACAGGAAACGATATGAAGATGTAGATTCCAACACAACTTTTAATGCTCGTGATATTTATTTCTATTATCGCTACCAGAAGAAATAGCTTCTGGCGCCTGCTCTGCGTGTTTTCTCCTTCAATTGTGTGCAAACACTAGCGAAAGGAAAATCCAGAAGGTAATCAACCGATACACAATAACATCGAATAATGACCTTATGAATAGATATACATGTGTTGATAATCCCAAACAGCTGCTTTATTCTCTCGAAACTAAATCGTGCTCTTTTTTACTCGCCTTAAGTTACAAATATGATACACAAATACATTTGTATTCCATGTGGAAATCAAAGAAATAACAATATTTACTGTACTAAATTTACACATCTCAACTAAAGTCTATACAATATTACCTTGATGTAACTTTATTTCGCTATGACACATCGAAAAGAACTAACCCAGATGAAATTTATACAGTACTTTGATCGCTCTTCATTTATGCAACCTTCCACCTTAGACCAAGTACGTTCATAACATTTGGAAATAAAATAGTTTTCTTTTTAAATAAAAAAAACTTCAATAATGAACGCAAAGCAGGATACTTAAAATATTTGAAATGCCATTTTGGATCAGTAATATTTTAAATACAAGAGTTTATAAGGCTGAAATAAACAGTACAAATAACTAAGATACACTCATTTTTGCGATATCTACAGAAGAGATGAGCAAGTGGCTGGTTGACATTTAGTGTAATGTTTAAGAAATTTGATTGAGTCTCGTTTTGATGGAGACGGTAAATGTTTTAGCATTACAATACGGTTGAAACCTTAATAATATGTTCCTGCGCCATTATGTCATGTTTGGCTGGAATCGGTTCAATCTCGTTAGCATGGAAAGGGTAAATGTTCTGACATTTTAATGTGGTTAAAGTCTTAAGAATATTTCCGTACACCAGTGTGTTTGGCTGGAATCAAATTAGGCTAATCATTTCTACGTAATGCTCGAATGCATGTGTAATAGTGAAGACTGTTATCGTGGAAACGGTAAATGTTTCAAAATTCGAATACAGTCAACGCCTTAAGAGGCTTTCCTACTCATCATTTAAAGTTTGGCTGCCATCAGGTCAATCATTCATACATAATGCACGAATGTGTGTTTAGTAAGTCTTGTTATCATGGAAAGGGTAAATAATTTAATACATTAATATGGTTAAATTCTTAATGGTTGACCATGTATAACCATACAAAATCTGAAGAAAGTTGAGTCTCACTGTTCACATATAAGGAGCAAACAAATGAACATTTTAATTATTGAGTCTCGATACCACGAAAATATGATAAGTTGAAAATTCTGATGCAGTTAAAACATGTACGGATATCCAGTCTATCAGGGTACTAATTTTGAAAAGGATAGGTCAAGCCCTTCTTACGTAATGTGTACTGTTCTCATCCAATGCGTAACAATTTTTCGCCGATCTCAAACTTTACAACCCTCCTGCAGCACAAGCACTAAAACTGGGAAAATTGGTTGTTATTAGTCTAGAAACATAGGAAAGTGGAAAATGAACGCACGGTGAGAAAAATTTTCGTAGACCAGTTAACATTACAGACACGTTAAGTTGATTCTGTCCAGACTCAGGACTTATAAGTCCGGAATTTTGGAGTCTAAACCACAATAATAGTAATTTTGCAGGAACCGAAATGCGAAAATGACATGCTGAACTTAGTCTTGTTCGAAAAGTTCATAATACGTTATACATGTCTATGGCAATGGGAAACCTGCCAATCAGTAATATTTAGAAAACATTCCAGACTGGACTTGATACATTTGGGAAACCTACCAATCAGTAATATTTAGAAAACGTTCCAGACTGGACTTGATACATTTGACGTAATCGAAGACATAAAAATGTCTTGAAAGAATGGAAACATTAGAGGCTTGCAATCCAGTACGTACTTTATGACAAAAGTAATACAAATTGCGCTAGAAAATTAAAATGAAGTCCAGAAAATGCGTTTTTGACATTACAGTGCGTAGAAAACAAAATAATATCAAAATGTAGTGTGTAAGGTATAAAATCATGCCAGTAAAGACATTTCGTCATGACAATGAGACATACACGCATTCCTAGATTGTAAAGACGGAGAATATTTGTACTATACAAAAAATTGTACAGAGAATGGATTTTCAGTCATTGTATGTAAAGGGAAATGTGCAATTTAAACGTACTACAGACTTGGCATCTATAAAGTTTAGTAAAGAAGTCCGTAAGATAGAAAATATAAGTAAACTTTGCTAACTTTCTTTTTTATATGGGCCAGTCTAGTAACTTTTTACTTCCGCCCGTCACGATTCGACCCTTTACACTTAGTTGAAATCCACAAACATCCATGCCCCTGCCGAGATTCGAAGCCGGGACCTTCTAGTCGTTGCCCTATAAAATATAAGTAAAGTAAAATCTAGAAAATGGGAAGACAAACAACAAGAAAGGTATAATTTAACATACCGATTGCTAGAAGTGGTTTGGGAATGGTGTCCGTACTCTCTTGTTACTTTAACATTACCATACAGACAGAAATATAGTACGCCTGTCATTGGTGGAATAAAGGCGCCAAGATGTCTTTGTACGCGTACCCATAATTTCAAATGTGGTGGAAAATGCTTCTCGCCACGAAGACGTTTGAGAGTTGTGTGCTTTGGAATTAAATATGGATTCCTAAGTATCTGTATTATTACAAACATGGAAATTACAAGAGTATGTAGAAGTTCCTTCTAGGACAGTATTACAGTATGTCTAAGTCAATCTTCCCTGGTTTTGTAACATCATTTTCTGGATATAGATGCATACAGTACATGGAGGAAAGTATTATTTCACAGAAAGAGTCTATGCTGTACTGTAGTAGGCCCATTCTAAGGACTTTGCCATTACAGTACATACTGAATTAAATATATGCAGAGTGTTCCAATCTTCTTGAACAGTTGACTTCTCTTGAAATCAGCGACCAGAATGTTTTGTTCTTTTCCTGATGTAAATGTTAAGGTGAATGGCTGGAATATTTTTCAGGAGGCTCGACATTGTCTGTCATCTTGGAATTTGCTCTTTTGAGTTCAAGTCAAATATCTTACTTGGAAATATGATGTCAATTTGGGCTAGAATTTTGAGAGAAATACAACAGTGAAAGCCGTTTTGCGAAATCTGTGCCTGCTTGCAGACATCGTAACTATACTACAGTAAGAGAGATGACAAAATGACTTTCGCCACTGTGTCTCTTAAAAATTATAGCCCAAATTCATGTTTCAACGGGACTATTTCTATGTAAAATTTAAAATTTTATTTTGAATCCAAAGCGCGAATTCCAAGATTTTAAATGATGTCAGCGACCTGAAAAAATGTAAAACCCACACACATTGGACATTTACATCATGAAAACATTCTCATTATTTGTTGCTTTGAAGATAAGTTGATCGTTCAAGAGTTTTGGATCACCCTGCATACATTGAGTTCAGTACGTACTGTAATAACGTAATATCCTTACAAAGAATAGGAGGAAGTACATGGTAACATTACAATACGGAGTGCTTTCTGTAAAATAATGCTTTTGCCACATATGAATACTGAGTGTGTCTGTGTGTCACAAAGTGAGGAAAGAATGACTTATTACACATACTGTGACGTTCCCTTATTAATAATCCCTGTGTTTTTATCCAAAATGTATGCATTTTCTAGGTATTTTATGTATGCACTTCCTTGACGTAATCCTTTGTATAGACCACGGCACTTAACATAATAACATGATGTGCATATTGTACAGACGACATGGCAGGAATTTTTACCACAAATACAACATTAAACGTAGTACTTCCCAAACCGTCATTGAATATATATAAGTATATATTCGTACATTCTTCCCGAACGGGTACGCATAAAAAACAGCCTGACAGACTACATTTCAGTGCTATTTAGTGCAGCGTCCTTTCTATCTGGACCTTTGCGGATGGTTCTCACGTGCGGGTGGTTTGAGGGCGAAAGAAAAAGGGTTTATTCACGTCATAAATCTAACTTCATCATAGATAAGTTTCTATATTCAGGACATAAATGAATTGTGTTTTACTTAAAAAAAACACCAACTTAAAAATTTCCTGCCCTCTTGGTATTGAGCAGCTATAATGCTTTACTTACAGTTTGTTTCTTAAAAACACAATAATTTATGATTTAGATTGTAACTAAGCTATTATGAACTAAGCAATCACTTATTATGATGAAAGTTTATTAGCATAAAGTGGAATAAATGTAAAATTTACATCAAATTTCCTATCAAATTAAATTATATCGCCCTTTCTTGTTGGAATTCAGGCTTTTTAATGTTTTGTTCGGAACACAACCCCAAATTTTAGGACTGTCCGAAAAATTTGGGACATATAGTCACCCTAGTGCTGAGCGCTCTTAAGGTGTGACTGTATACTGTGGTTTCAATTCTGTGATATGAGTTTGGAATCGCTCTAGGGACCTCGCTCTCCCACTGCAAATTTCTGGATGGTGCATATTGCCAGTTTGCAGACTGGAACCCTAAACCAATATGTGATGTAAACTTTGTAGTTGATGCATCAGAATGTACTGCCTAACATCGAATCACAACACGGGAAGTTCACTGCATGTTTCGGAAAAAGGAATACAGCAGGAAATGGCCAATGTCATTTACAAAATTTCCCTACGATGATGAAATATTTATATAATTCGCGTCGTCTACAACAGCACTTACAAAGCTAATATGTTCAAACGGCATTACAGAATACAGCACTAAGTTGAACTTGAAAACTTCTCACTATACCATTAAGAGTAAGACACGAATATACTATCTCCAGCAAGTATATTTAATCCATATTTTGTTGTAACTAACCCGCTAGTAAGTATTACTATGATGCTCATCTTAACAGTGGTACAAGAACAGTGTAAAGCAATGATGTGGCTGTGGCTCTATTGTTCTGTGTAGAACTTCCCCCGATAAAGCAGACGCATGTAACTTACAGAGCAGAAGAGGTCCTTGATGTCCTCCAGATTTCGAAGGTCACGTTTTGTTCCTTTAAAGACAATGGGCCGCCAGATGATGTCAATAATGCCTAGTTCCTGCAGTCGACAACCTGCTTTCCAAGAATATAATTAGCTTCGACAGATAACGAAAGAACAGAGAGGGTGAGAGAGAACCAGATTTCAAGGTAGTGGGACGCGTGACCTATCAAATCAGCTATGTCCAAGCTCACGACAGCCGACCACAAGCTACTCGATTCCTCCACCCACTCTACCTACTGAAATTTTTACGATCAGCGATCTTTGAGGCAAAGGTGATTACAAATGATGCTCAAAATATGCAATTGGAAGAGAAAATAATCCTCACTACTCATATATACACACAACAAAATCCTTTGAAATAAATACGAAAGGAACCGATTTAAGGTAAATGTGAATATTTGTTCCTGCAAAATACTGCACTCATATCTGCAAGCGGACATAGCGAATGTTGTAACATGTACGAAAATAATATCTGTGTGGCTGAGCACGAAGAACGGAAAACAAAAGGTACAATTGATCAAGAGATATGATACTACAAAGTATTGCTTAAAAAATAACGCAGCCTGTTCTTCGAGGGAACATAACTATGGAAGTTGTTCATCTAAATCAATGGCTGTTGCAAAAGATCAATATGTACTACAAATATTTAAAGTATGTCCTGAATATATAAACACAACTTCATTTTAAAGAGAAACCTTAGTGTTTCTATTAGAAGTGACCAACTGAAAGTTAAGTACTGTACATAACTTCTTGTTTACGTATAGTTTAGATCAACAAAATGATCTGCATAATTCTTATAAAAATATACGTGAAGTCCGACCAATAAAGCACTTTTTTAATATGGGCTAACCACACTAAGGCTGTCAACTGGCACGTCGCTATTTGTAGAGATATGACGTGATTTGCAACAATGACGCACTAAGTTAGAACGCCTGTCGCTCCGAAACTACGCATGTTTCCAAATTTCTTCTGAAGAACTTTTTTTTTTTTTTAGGTGAATAATCACTTCCCGAATTTTCTCAGTGTTATTATATTGACTAGTACCCTGTATATGCGATCACCGCGATATCACAGTTTTCAATTTCAATCTACAAATTTAACCCTCAAAAGCAGTGGTTGTCAACCACTGGTTTGCGAAACTGTTGAACCGGTCCTCGGCTAATTAATGTATTCAATCATTTGACACTCATTTTGTAGATTTCGACAGTAAAAGAAATTGAGATTAAAGTTTACATTTCCTTTCCAAAACAACAAGAATCTAGAAATGTGCTGGCATCCTTTGAACATCAAATAAACCTCTAACATTGTGGCATTTTCCAGGTTCGTGAAAATTTTTCTTATAGTTTGCCGGTCTGTAAGTAGGGATGGACACGAGCGAGTTCGAGTCGAGCTTTCGCTAAACTCGACTCGACTCGTAAGAGAAATCTTTCAACTCGACTCGAAATTCACTCGAGTTTCGAGTCGAGTCAAGCTAAAACGAGCCAAACTCTTCAGTATGTCTCTATGCTGTCTTCTTGGGATAGCCAAATTTCCGGACAACCAGATGACAAATTATCCGGTATCCATTTAACCATCCGGATTTTATCCGTCATCCGAATATTACCCGTTATCCGGATATTAGCCAACATCCGAAAATTATCCGCTATCTGTCCGGATATTACATGACATCCCCATATAGTCCAGTCATTCGGTACCTTTTGGGTGCAAACGGTTGAGAAGATTTGAAATTTGGCACAATTTTACACTTAAGAGCCTTAACTATAATGCTAAATTTGTAACCTTGGATTGGGGGACAGCCGCTCGTGCCGCCATCTTCAAAAATGTCACAAATTCCCATATTACCATCCTCGCCATGTTGTCCAACAACCTAACAGAATTGGACCCCCACATGTTATTTTATGTTAAATAAAATTACAGTTTTCTACATTCATTCCGACTTTGTACAATACAGTTCAATGGAATATTTTACCTCTTTCTAAAAGTAAAGAAATATGAACCTATATCTAACCTTATCAAAGTTTTGATAACACCGCGAACAAGTAACATCTACTCAAACCAACGTTTCTCAACTGATTGCAAAATCATCTTTGTCGTCATATAAGGAAACGTGTGGTACTACTTTAGTGTACGAAAATGAGTTGGAAAGTACTAGCGATTCCCACATTACAACCTTCTTCCATATTACCACATTTTCCTCTACTAATTCTAGCATTCCTTCAGTCTTTTCAAATGTATTTACGTTTGTGCATTATTTTCACTGTAAGCATACGATTTATAATTATTACACATTATCCTTTTATGCTGATCAAAGTCTATTTGCTTTATTGATATTCTTCCAAGATGTGGCAAAGTAGGTTGAAACCTCACGTATATAAATTAATAAGTTCATTTTCAGTTTCTCTTTCTAACCCAAAATAAGACATTGTGTGAAACAACGCTGCATATTTTTCACTTTGAATGACTGGGTGATTCTGAAATTAAGGGGAATTTTAAGTCCCTCTGATTTTTCAGCCTCCAGATATATACAGTGAAACTTCTATATAGTGAACAGTAACAGAGAACGTAAAACTGTCCGTTATTCGGAAGTGTCCGCTATTCGGAAAAAGCTTAGGATGCAACACAAGAAAAATTGGATCACTTGTAACCAGACGAAGATAAAATGCACGAGACGTCATTCCATTATTCAACCAAGCTGAAAATGGCTATGCAATTAAAAAAAAACTACACGAAATACAAAAGAAATACAATACCTTACTCAACAAACCGTGATAATGTTAGAAATCCTGCTCGTTATTGTTTGAGATTCCAGAAAATAGGAGAGTTTTATTATTGGCTGTTCGTTATTTGGAAGTTCTACATAGGCGCTGGGGAATAGTTTTCAGTGTCCGCGTCCGTTATAGAGAATGTCCGCTATTCAGAAGTAACTTTTCCATTGTACCGAATGATGTTCTGCCGGGGAATTGAAAAGTGACCGTTATTTAGAGGTGTCCGTTAGGAGAAGTTTCACTGTAGTACTAAAGTAACTAAATTATTATTAAGCAAACAATAATCCTTATTTTGTGTTCCCAGTCTTTCTTTTAGCATTTGTTTCATCTTTCTGCTTTAAAAAAAAGGAAAAATATGTTAAATATAACCTCTGTGGAATGTCCCCACCACCATTTTTCAACATCAACGGAAGAAAAATACACAATTTTAATACGAAATTTGTGAAAAATCCAAATCATTTACTAATATAAAACATAAATAATGAAATTAGTTAGCAAGAAATAAAATTTTAAGGTCATTTTAATGGTTTATTTAAAGCGAAAATGTCCTCGGGTCTTGAGGTAACCTCCATGCAATACCTTAAATATTACCAAAAACATACTTTTCTTTTATATATATATATATATATATATATATATCCAGTCTCTAGATCTGAAAGTGAAGCTCAAAGCAGCCATTTTGTGAGTGATATGTTGATAAGTGTGTGCACAGTTGCCTGTTTGACCTTGTAATCTCCACGTATTTGCTAACTTTATTATTTAAAATGTTGAAAATGTTTTTCCAACTGGTTACTGTTAAAATTGCCATTTTCCTTCTAGAAACGAAGTCATTGAATACTATAATCTTCTAACTTTAAATACGGGGTAGGTGAAGTGCACTTTTGTAACCTATATGGAAGTAACCTCCATGGCTTGTATGCAGTACGGAGGTTACCATAAAGAAAAGTTCAGGATTTTATCATTAAAATTAGTTATGTATTTAAGTTATTATGCAACCTCTTATTAAAATGCTACCTATTAGAGCCAGTCGAAGGAAAAAAATCAGAAAATTCCATCAAATGTTTGCTGATCATGCCACTATGATATAAATTGGATGTTTTCTTGAATAATATTAGTATGATGAATATTGAATTAAAATTTAATGAAATGTTATATATATATTTAAAATTTTGAATTGTAACATTTGTACGAAATGTTGGGTCTTATCGCTCTTAACAAAAGCACTAATGTTTGTCAAAATAACAAACTGCATTTTTTTTTCCAAAAAATATATTTTCTTGACCTCGTCTACAGTAATGTATGTATCTGTTTACCTCTTAGGTATTTAGAAATAAAATTACACATTGTTTCTCCAAGTTTTAATTTTATGTTTTTTCCAATGACAAAATTCGCCTTAATTTCAGAATCACCCGACTGTATATTTAACCTGCGATTTGAAATATTGGTTGGTAAGAAAAAAGGTTGAAATCGAGGATTCACTTTCACGTCTTCTATTAGCTTGCTCTCCATAAAAGCCCACACATGTACAGACACATGTGGGGGAACATATTCTCATAACACTATTCCATGAAATCAGTCAATGGCAACTCCAAATTTGAAGGAAGTTTTTACTCCAGGGATTTCTTTGGAAAATGGCCTCCACAGCACTCATCTATGCTTAATTGGTTAAAAGAATTATGAAACAGGACTCTTAAAACATTGAAATAAAATATGTTTGCAGCTGAAAAGTCTACTTTAATATTTCGTCAACTTCTACTTGTTGCTTAGCACAAGTAGTTGTCTTGCTGCCTATACTCGTTGTCGTATAACAACGATTCGGGAGATCGTGGGTTCGATACCAGCGTTCGACTATCCTGAATGAGTTTTTTTAGGACTTTTCCTAAGTCATATCAGGCAAATGCCGGGATGGAATTTAGGCCCTCGCTGGCCCCTTCCCGCTTGCTTTCCCATACCCTATCTCGGTCTGAGCCATAGATGCCTAGAATCCCATAAATACAATTCAAATTCAAAATTCGTATCAATGAATTTTCTTACTGACTTCTAGAATGGCTTTCAGAAAAAGAAGAAGAAGCAAGATCCATTACGTTTAAACTTCAGCTCAGTGAAAATAAAAGCATTTCTATATTAGGTGAACATCCGGCTACGTTCTACCAACTATACTACAATACGTTTCTCGAACTCGTTTTTCAAGCATATAGACAAGATGTTAGAAGTACTGTGTACAATAAAAAAAGGAAGCTGGAGCCCAATATCATACAGAACGGAAAATGACGCAATATATTTTATGATTAGCGTTGAAACTCACTAAAAAAATATGTTTAGATTATATTCAGTCCTATGCATACTTGCTGTCTATTTGTTCCCTCTTAACAGCCATTAATTCAAGATTTGTTTATTTAAATATATCTTGTATGTATGGTAATAACGTAGTTCCATTGTACTTAATACAAGCAACCAAGAAAACAAATGGATATTTTAAAAGTCAAGAATTAAGTACATAGAAGAAAATATTTCAAGTTCTTATTGAAGAGTGAACAATCTGAGTTTACCTTTTTTATCCCCAAACGTGCATACTGACCACAAAGCGAAAGTAATGCACTGAACAAGTACCACCTGTTGGATGAATTATTCATTAATTGAAGGTTAGTGACAGGCACTAGCTTATAACAACTTTTCGGATTTCCTTTTATTTGTTTGTCTGTTTGTTTATCGTAGTTCTCTCACCTTTAAAACATGACATGGCCGTTTTGATTTTTCGCTTAAGGTACTTTATTCGATTCTGATTGTAATACTAAAATTATGTGTTTATATGTTTAACGTAAGAAACAAAAAAGTACAAGAAATCACTGGTAAAAAAATATGATTTGTCAACTTAAGCTTAACGCTGTGCTTTTCAAAATCATATACCAGAACACCCGAATTCCAAATGTTTAAATTTCATCACGTGTAGTTCCACTGCATCGTCACTGTTGACTTAATAAGGTAAACATCGAAAGAAAGACGTATTAATTTTGAATGTGGCATTTCTCTGCCATGATGGCCCATATGTCTCGTCGTCCTGTTCTATTACTATTATTGACAGTTTGTTCTCAATCGTACTTTTCTGTTCGGCGCAACATCCTAAAGTCCTGACATATTCTTATTCAATTGGCATAATGTCATGTCTTTTTTTAAAATAACATTTCTATGTAACCGTTTTCTGCATTCTAATGGTTGCGGGATTTTGGTTTGGTTGGAGATAATGATGGCTATTGTAAAATGTCTTAGGTATCAAACAAGTGGAAAAGATGATGATTGGCAGAATTTGTACCTGCAACATCTTCCACATTCTTTCCACTTTCTCTACAAGCAGCCGGTATATGTTGAACATTTCCCATGTTCTGATCTGAAGATGCTAGAATACCAATTACGCACGTCAATTTTTACTTGGATCGCACAGTGCGGCCGACAGGCCAAAAGTGAAAAACGCAAGTAAATGATCTCAAAATCTGTACTCGTATTTTTTTTTTTGGGGGGGGGGGG
>JAGDQP010020854.1:16719-30712 GCA_022664845.1 Lepisma saccharinum | reverse complement strand
ATCATGCGAAATACTCCAAATATAAACATCACATTTCAACTGAAGTTCTCTCTCTCTTTTTATTTTTTATTTTAACGAGTTTCCAGATCAATATAATTATACATAACATAATATTTTAAATAAAAGTTTTAAAACGCAAGTTCCAAAGGAAACACTCCATAAAATATATATGCATCACCTTTCGGCTTCATTTCTAAAACACAAGTTTCAAGCAAAACACACACACACCAAAAGAGCATTACATTGCAATGTACTCTTCCTCGGTTCACTTGGTTCACTTATGGTGTAACAGTAAGGATACTGCAATATCCTGTACTTCACTTGAACTTGGTTTTGTAATCCCTTGCTTATGCGTACCGGTAACTTCCTTCTTGGTCGAAAAGAGTTTTCTCTGTTTCTCTTCGCTGTCGTGGATTTCGAAAGTAATTTGGAAGCTTTATGGGAACGAATGAATTAAAGAAATGAAACAAACGCCCACAGCACAACTACCACGAGCCCTACAGGCTCTAAACAACGCACAAATTACCAAAACAAGGCAACTAATTATTAGCAACCTTGCCAACTAGAACACGGACACTAACCACAAAGGTACCAAACCAGAAGCCTTTCCAAAATATTAATGGAAACGACAATTGAGCTAAACCAACTCACAAGGTTCTCTAGGACGAAAATCAATAGCCATTACACGCACAAACCTGCCAGTGCACGGCTAGCACTAATTATACACTCTCTCTGATATGTAGGCCGCTAGACCACGGCCAAAAATGAAATATACCACGCACACAGCAAAGGTTTTTGCTAATAAGAAAACTATCTTTAAAAAGAAAAATAGAAAGAACCGACCACCAATTTCAAACATTTTTTTTAAAAGAAACAAGGCACGTAAAGAAAATAAACAACAAATGTTATCATATAACATTTATGCACACACAGGTATGCATACTCTTACATGAACATGAGAATTTTTTTCTGGCGTGTGTACTCACTTGTCATATCCTTATTTGAACGAGTAATTGGAAATCATCCTCAAGAAGGTCTTGGGCAGGCATAGTGGTTAGTGCAATCTCCTCTTATATGTATGGCCACAGGTTCAATCCCAGCCCGGTCCGGTTCCTGAAAAGGAGGCTGGATATAGACCCAAACTGGAACAAACCATAAACTTCCCGAACACGTTTTACATACCCGACTAGAAACAATGTGAGACCTCGGAATAGCCAAGAGGTTAGCACGCTCATAGTTTATACAGGAGGTTACGGGTTCGATTCCCGCCAGACCCACTGAAAGACTGGTTTAGAATATGCCTTACCAAAAAACTGTAGGCTCCATCCTTAGAAACTCACGCACCCACCCAGAACATTAATAACAATTGAACGGATCAAACATGATGCAAACTGCATATTTAAACACAAAAACAACACAATACTGATAAAGATACATACTAATAACACAATAATTCTCAAGCACAACGACCAAGCAGTCTCAACTAACATAAAAACCACCTGTGAACACGGCACAGTTGGGACCTGAACCCAGTACCAACGTGTTAAACACACAAAAAAATAATTCCGCAAACTCAAGAACCCCAGCAGTGGTAAAGAGTTTCTATAATAAAAAGATGCCTCACAAATTGGATGAAAAACGGGCATGTATACCCTCTAAGGATGCCCTACCGTAAAAATAAGAACCCAAACTGTATCCACGAACTGTGATGGCTCCGAGGTACTGGGCTTCAAACTCCAGTGCATGAATTATATCAGTAACACAAAATGTTCGTGCATTTTTTCCCCGTCCGTTACAAAAGTGCATAGAACACATTTAAGGTGATTTTTCTTAATTGGTTGTTCTGCATGAAACTTACGTTCGTGATATCTGAAATTTTCGAGGTGATTGTTTATCCCAATTTGGGCATTGATAAGCAAATGATTTCTGGGTCTTTAAAGGAGGCGCGATTTCGTTTAATTTATTCGGATGTGCTTTCGAAACATGTCGCCTAAGTGATTCGTTATGGTCATAGGTCTTACCTCACTCTGAACATACATGCTGTTTAATTTCGTTCATTTTGATCGACTTTACTCACACATCAACCCATTATAAAATACGAACACGGCTCCACTAAATCCACTAAAAACTAAAAACAAACAAACAACACAACGAACTAAGCAACGAACGGCTGTTCTCCAGCTAGAATATAGGAAAAGGAGCCCTCAGACCGCCAAGCAGTTAACCCAGAAAACACAGACAGCAGTTTCTTCATGCCTAAGAGGTTAAAAAAATGCCGGTGGTATTCAGTCTTGGTTCATTTCAAATGTATTATCAAAATACTGTTTAATTAAATATCATAGGGTATAGAATTCGGTTTCATTTAAATAACATTTTAAAAAAATGCCGCTCCGACGCAAGGAAAGTGTGCGCGCTCTCCCCTCCCTCTTCTTCGCTTCGACGACTACTCACTCGGCAAGCTTCGGTACTTTTCGCGAAGTGGGCGTGGCCTGTGCCCTAGTTCACGTCGCTGGTTAACGTCAAGTGTTAATAACAGTAGTTTTTGAAACTCAGAAAAGGTTGGTCAAGGAAATTTGAAGTGGTAGCAAGGATGTGACTGGTAATTTGCAACAAGAGTTGAGGGCTGTTAATGCAAAGGAGAGGGTTCAAAGCTCTACGGTGGAGGAGCAGGAGAGAGAGAATTGCTAAAGATAAGAGGATTCGGTCGTTAGAAAGGTATGTTCAAATGTCAAAGCAGGATAGGGATAGGTTAGAGTTAGATAATAGGCAGTGGTTAGATTTACATCATCACGTTCAGTAACTATCACTAAAACCAGTATCACTTGTGTGGAGACATTCAGGAAATTGCAATTAGAAAGGACAGTACGGTAAATGAACTAAAGGATAGGATTGAGGTATTGAGCAGGGAAGTGCTACACTTCAAGAAAACTTAGCAAATTACGAAAAACGTAGGAAAGGATTACTTAGGTCAATACAGGGTAGTGGGGAGGACTCAATCTTCCGTACCAGGTGAGGATGAGATGTTTCAGGTTACTCAAGGAGAAAGCCTGAATAAGGCTAATGAAATGCAAACTCCTGTTGCACCTGGTAGATCTATATTAGATAGTACAATAAGGATGCCTATGCCAAGGTTATCAGGTAGATGTGAGGTAATTGACCCCTATAGTTATTCAAGGATGTTATCCTCACTCCTAGGAAATATTAGTTAAATAAATAGAGGGTTAACCACAGGTTAAAATCAACAATTCTCCAATCAAAGCTAGTGGAGGATCAGGCGTAGTTATGGTTAAGGCTGTATCAATATTGGTCAAAGTTGTCGACGACTCAAGGTTGATACAGGATTAAAAATTAAGGATGTTAATGGAATAGATAGTGATTATACACCCATAATTAATGTTCCATCTCCAGGAGGTAATAATAACACTTTTCAAGGGGTTAGGAATGAAAATAAGGTTAATTTCCAAGGTAATCCATTAGATGCAGGTAATTCCCATGAAGTGGGCAATAATGGAAATGCCATTCCAATAGCATTAGTAATAATAATAGTTAATTCCACTCAGGGTACGGTAGTGGAGGAGGTAGCAATTATGCGAGGGTTGACAGCTTAGTGAGTTGACAAAGGAATCGTGTACTCAAAATAAAATGGATGGTATATATCAAAATGTGGTTAATATTCTTCCAAGTAAAAGGGTCCAGGTAGAAACGGTAAGGATTAAAAATGGTAATAAGTTTGAGAAAAACCCTAATTAGAGGACAGATAATATGAGTAAAGCCTTTGAATCAGCAGAGAACATGTTTGCCCGAGATCCTCGGAAGTTAATGATAGATTAGTAGAAGGTCGTCGGGGTGATCATCTGGATGACCGCACTCCTGCTAGTGACGATGTAAGGAGATTATATGAATCTCTCTGGTCTATTCCCGGTTCGTGTAACAGAATTTAAGGATAAAGGTGATCCTATCTCAGAGGAGTGTATTCGTCCTTTTACATCTGAGGATGTGGAAAAAAGATGTGGAAAGGTAGATAATAATTCTTCAGGTTTAGATAAAATAACTAAAGGTGAATTATTACTGACAACAAAACATAGTTGCACGTCTTGCAATTAAGATCAAAAACACAAACTGCTGAACAGTTCTGCTAATATAGTCTTGTTCAGCAGTTTCAGTGTTTGTGAATTATTAGGGAAGGAAAAAATGAAATTGCTTACGGCTTTATATAATTTTATGTTTCATTATGATTCCATTGGCCTGGAAATCTCATCGTACAGTTTTGATCCCTCAACAGGAATGGGAACTTAACAAAGCCGAGAACTAGAGGCCTATAACTATTGGTTCGTTGATTATGCGTATATTTACTGGTATGATCAATGATAGACTCCAAGATTGAATCAGGTTCACTCGAGCTCAAAAAGGGTTTCAGCGTGGAGAAAGCACAGCATGAAATTGTTTTATGTTGCATGAAGGCATCAGGCGGGCTAAAAGGTGTGGAGATACGTTCTGCTTATTGGATATTCGAAAAGCTTTCGACACGGTACCCCACAAAGCTATAGTGGCAGCGTTGGACAAAAGGGGAGTTCCTGCACCATTGGTGAGTATGATTGATGGGTTGTACCGTGGTAATATTACGTGTATGGAAGGGTACGATGTGTCGCTAAAAATTCAACGTGGAGTTAAGCAGGGCGATCCTCTTAGTCCTCTGCTATTCAACATTGTTTTAGATGAACTTGTGTCGCCTGGAAGAGCATACTGGTAGATTCGGTATTAGTGAATTTGCGATTGGTGAAATGGCGTACGCTGACGACTTGGTTCTGGTATATGACTCTCCAGAAAATATGTAAACTGCGTTGAAGATAGTGGAACAATTATTGTCTTCATTAGAAATGAAATTCTCTCTTCATAAATGAGTAACTTTCCAAATAAAGCCAAGAAGGAAAGCCTGGTTTTCCTGCAACATTGGTTTGAAATTGGAAGGGACAGAGACCATTCCGGCTATGGCCAATGTGGTACGTCGAGGTATTCTCCGCATGTGGATGAAGCTACTAGAAAGTGAGGATCGAATGGTTCAATATTTGTCTTTTGAACAGCAATTGCCGGATAAAATTCGTTCCCATTGTCCTGGCCATGATGTTTCCATGATATTTGTGGTGATGTTTCCATGGTTAAAGTACATAAGAATCGTGATAGTGAAAAGGATGCGATTAGGGATAGATGGACAGACCAGCAGTCTCAAGGTAAAAGCTCATGTTATTTTCAACGTTCAGCTATTTCAAATATACTTTTGTTCGATGAACATCTGGTGTCGAATAATAGATTTATCTACGCGCTTCGGTTACGAACAAATACTTTTGAAGTTCGGGAGGTGGTTGCTAGAACTGATCCTAGTGCGGGCACGACCTGTCGTCAATGCAGAACTTATCCAGAAACATTGGGACATGTATTGGGACAATGTTTTGCTCACAAAGCTAAACGTATTCATAGGCACAACGAAATAGTTGACTTAGTAGCAGAGGAATATCGTCGCAAACGTTTCACCATCATGTATGAGGAATCTTTTCGTGTGGATGGAGAAAGACTTCGTCCAGACTTGATTAATGAAACGGAATGTAAGCGTTATATTGTGGATGTTTCGGTGCGGTATGAAGATGATGGGCCATTGGAGGCTGCTACACGGGAGAAAGTGATGAAGTATAGCTGTCTCCTAAACCTTTACTCTAGAGACAAAAAGTGAGAATTTTACATATTATTGTTGGATCTCGTGGGGCAATTCCTCAATCTACAATTAATGGATTAAAGGAATTAAGGATAGTGGAAAGAAAACATCTTAAAACATTGGCAATGATTGCGTTACGCTCATCAATAGAGATGGCTAATGCACATATTGATTACTAGGTTAAGTTAGGGACATATTTGCTGGAGCGATACCTTGTCTCTCTTACGGTTTAGGTTAACGTATAGGGACATATTTGTGGAGCGATATCTTGTGTGTCTGACGGATTATGGCGTGTTCTTATAGATAAAAAGGATATAGTAACGGGCGATAAACCTTATATCTCTGATAGAGGTTGAATTAGGTTAGTAATTAAGTTATATGGGTATAGAGTGGTATTATGGTTAAAACGTACTTTGTCCTATTATTGCACTCATGACCCCCCGCCTCCATTGCGTTGTGGTAACAATGAACTCCATTTTCCATGTATTAGGAGGGTTTGTTGGCCGTTGGCTAAGTGGGGTATATCTTTATGTTAGGAGTTAATTAGATGACCGGTCGCTTCAGTCTTAGATTTTATTAATTGTGGCGTAGATCAAGCTTTTTTTTATCCCTTTCTTATAATCTTTTCTTTATATAGTGGTTGTTATTTTTTGCTTTTGTTTTTTAAAGTTTAGTACTGTACTGTAGTGTCTAAACTAGGTACAGGCTTCGCCTGGTATCCGCGTTCGCGTTGCTATAGCCAAATGCCTCATCATCTAATTAGTGACGCGCATGAATGGATTAACGAGATTCAAAGTGTCCCTATCTGCGGCCCGATCTTCTGGGATATATGTATAGATCCCTGTCTAAAAAAATTAAACACACTTGGAGAAGTATTTTCAATAATAGCATATGCTGATGACGTTGTGATAATAATGGAAGGAGAATCCAGGAGAGAGCTAGAAAATAGAGAAAGAAATAACGAAAGAACCAAAAGGATGGTGCGACACTAATAAATTGGAGATATCAGCAGAAAAGACAAAATACATGACATTTAAAAATAAATTAACTAGAAATCTGACTATTAAATACAACGACAAAAATATTAAAAGAGTAACAAAATTAAAGTATGAGAATAATAGACGAAAAGTTAATATTTTATTTGCTGTTGTTTCTACATGTTCGTTAAAATTTAAAAGTAGGAAATAAACTCATAACACTAGCAAACAAAATTTAGACTTCATTAAAAATGATAAAATTATATCAATCAAATTATAAATGAAATCGGCACCTATGGAGCCAGCATCTGGGCACATAGACTAAAGGAAAATAAAAAAAATAGCAAAAAGATTAGACAGGGCACAAAGGGCGATACTGGTAAGAATGTCATGGGCATACAGAACTACTCCGGGGATTGCATTAAACCTCATACTGGGAATAACACCTCTACACTTAGAAGTAAAGAAATCTGCTACACTATATTGGTTTAAAAAACGAACATAATTAGAACGAACAACTGAAATTCTACAACAAATCCCAAATTCAAAAGAAGATATAGAAACTACAATAAAAAATGGCAAACAATCTAAGAAAGTAGATAAATCCAGAAGAATATTCGGAATCATGAACAATATAAAGGAACGGTTAAGCTGGGACAAGTTGAATCCCAGCAACGAAATGGTACACTATCTCAGTGGACACGGACCATACGGAGCAAAACTACATGAATCAAACTTAGTGGCATCCCAATGTCAATGTGGAATGATTTCTCCATCGGAACACGTAGTCAATGAGTGCCAAATAAACAAAAATAATGATGAAGGAAGGGAAATAAAACATAACACTAAGACCTGCATGCACAAACCATAAATAATATTAGATATGAAATAAAAAGGGATGCACTGGATCGGTTGGCGAGCGTGATTTCACATAGGGAAAAACTAAATTTCAAAAAAGAAATGCTTAATATCACAACTTAAGTATTGTAAATAGTGTAACATTGAATTATTGTGGGTGAGCGGACGCGGTAGGAAGGAGGATGAGTGATAGTTTCCACTCGCCCCCTGAAAAGTCGACGCGGCGTATGTATGCGTGAGTGCGAGAAAGACGAGAATGAAAAACCGTAAAAGTGGAGCCCCCAATTGCCTGGCTGCCAACCGACGGTATGGAGAGAATCTGACATCAGAGGCATTGGAATGGCAACATAAACCGTGTGAAAGTGATTCTCTCTCACTATTTTCTTTTTTGTCTAATAAGAAATTACGAAATGAACTAAATGATCTTTCGTCTCCGTAGGGATCGAGATGGGGAGACATTTTGGGGATTTGGCCTGCCCCAGTCCTGCGGAGAATTGATTTCGGACTCGTTGCGCCCACAAGGCGCGCGAAGCAGGGCTGTGTAAAGAAATGCTGAGAGGCGGGGGATGGTTAGGAGGGTCCCAAATTCTAAAAAAAATTGTCCCTATCTATCATCTAGCGAAACCACAGCCAAGGGGCTTGGAAAGAAGACCCGTTGAATTTGACTAGTCTAGCACTGTAAAGAGACATGAAAGGTGTAGCATAAGTGGGAGACTAATCTGATTTCGCCGGTGAAATACCACTACTTTCATCGTTTCTTTACTTACTCGGTTAGGTGGAGCGCTTGCGTCGTTCTTCGTGTTCGGCGTACGGTCTTCTTTAACCAAGTCTGGCAAGCTAGTTTTCTTGCCGGACGATCCGATCCGAGGATACGGTCAGGCTGGGAGTTTGACTGCTGCAGTACATCTGTCAAAGAATAACGCAGGTGTCCTAAGGCCAACTCAGCGAGGACAGAAACCTCACGTAGAGCAAAAAAGCAAAAGCTGGCTTGATCCCGATGTCCAGCAAGCATAGGAACTGCGAAAGCAAGGCCTATCGATCCTTTTGGCTTGGAGAGTTTCCAGCAAGAGGTGTCAGAAAAGTTATTACAGGGATAACTGACTTATGGCGGCCAAGGGTTCATACCGTCGTCGTTTTTGATTTTTTGATGTCGGCTCTTTCTATCATTGTAAAGCAGAATTCCCCAAGCGTTTGACTGTTCACCCACTAATAGGGAATATGAGCTGGGTTTAGACCGTCGTGAGACTGGTTAATTTTACCCTACTAATACGCTGTCGTTGCCATAGTAATCCTGCTAAGTACGAGAGGAACCGCAGTTTCGGACATTCGGTTCATGCACTCGGCTGAGCGGCCGGTGGTGCGATGCTACCATCCGTTGAATTATACCTGAACGCCTCTAAGGTAGAATTCGCTCTAGGCAGAGCAACGATACATGCGTCCCTTAACTTGAAAGGCTGAAATTACCACATTCTGGGGGTAGGCGCTCCCCTACTTTTAATAGTCCTTGTACCTAAGGAGGAGATAGGGAGTGGCTCGTGGGTGAAAGTACGGTTTGTGCCCAGGCGTCATCCCCGAGCGGCCATAGCAAGGTGATGTTCAATGTTGGGACGTGGAATCTTCTGTAAACGACTTAGTTACCAGGCGGGGTGTTGTGAACGGTAGAGCAGTTGAAACTCTGCGATCTGTTGATTCATCCCTAACTTGGAGGATTCGTCTTGTCGGCTAGACGAGACCTCCATCTAAAAAGGTAACTTAAAGCTCTTGCCTAAAAAAAAGTCTAAGGAAGTCCAAACCGAAGAGGATTCGTCTTGGCTAGACGTTACCTCAAGAAAATGATTAAACTAACCTTTAGCTCAAGTATATCGAATTCCTTTGAGAAATAGTCTTGTTTGTTAGACGTAACCTCAACTATCTCGAAGGATCTATTTCATAAACCGCCCTCGCAAAGATGATTCGTCTTGTTGGCTAGACGTAACCTCAATTATAATCGAAACTCTTATTATTCTCCTTGCTTCACAGGATTCGTCTTGTTGGCTAGACGTAACCACATAAATTGTAATCTTGCCTTCCCTTCTATTCATATAGAGGATTCGTCTTGTTGGCTAGATGTAACCTCTGAATATTTTGTATGCCTCCTTGGAGGATTCGTCTTGTCGGCTAGACGTAACCTCAAACGGGAGAAAGAGTTGTACATAAACCGCCCTAGTAAGTCGCACTTCCGCTCTTACGTTAATATAATACTTCTGTGCCAGTCTAAAGGTATTTCTTTTCACTACCACGTCATCTTCATGGCAACCGCTATCACCCACAAATTCATCATGCAATTTTCAACAATATATAAGAATTACTATACAAAAAGGTGCTGTACTATAGGTTTCCCCATTGTTATATGATTTCCATAGTTATATCATTTGTCTTTTACGACTCTATATCGAAAATTATGATTTCTGAAACTTCCGTTCCAATATTGTGCTTTTAACCATCACTGATATTGTGAGTAATCCAACTAGAGATATGATCATTACTGAGCAAGTTCGAACTACGTTTTCACGCTGCTAGATGAAAATAACATTAGTGAGGATGGTCGGCGGCCGCTGGAATTGAACCCAGGACCTCCCGAATGCTACATGAGTAAAAGGTTCAGTCATCTCGTAGGAAACCATAGCGAAAACAGTTAGTTAGCTTCCAGACTTTTGTTTTTTCTCTCCAGCTCTGATACAATTAGCCCATAACACACAAATGCATCCACCTATGATCGCCAGTGAGGAGGTGTTCATGTTTCAGAACGATACTGACTTTCTAAAAGAACACGGCTGCTATCTTCACCATGCCAATCTCTTGTCCTATGTGACAAATAAGCTTTAAAATGTTGCTCGAAACTACCCAGTATCATCCAGGAATGCGTTTCTTTTAAACTTTATGGCTTTTAGGCATTCAGGCCCGGATGTGGCACGGTCTGGGTTTAAGGCCCCATCCCAGCATTTGCCCGGTGTGCGACTGAGGAAGACCCCTGGAAACGCGTCTGTCAAGATGGCCAGCGGCCGCTGGGATCGAACCCAGAACCTCCCGAATGCGACGCCATTGCTCTACACATCAGCAGCTCTGTAGTTAGATCTACTTGTACTTTAAATCATGACAGCGGCCATTGTAATATTGATTCAAAAAGTTTTTTTTATTTATTTTTGTTTATTTTTATTTATTTATTATTATTATTTCAAAGTATCTCTGTTGAGTTTGCGCAACGGCTAACCAAAGACCTGTCTCCGCTGCTGGTCTGTACTTTGTTGACATTTCTCGAGTCTCTATCTCTGGAAACATTGACTCGGCTAGATCATAGACAAACAAATAAAACTGACCTCAGGGTCAGCAGTTACGTGAGGTTGTTTTCTTTTTGCCTTAGTAAATATGATTGAAGCTTACTTTTTTGTAATTTGACTTCAAGACAAGATGCAAGTTTTATTTTCAGTAATTGTAAGTACAATTATCAATGAAGTGAGATCACTGATCGTTGTGCCCTCCAGCCAAATTTTATGACTTTTCGTTTGTTATTGAGATATTTAAAAAATAAACACATGTTAAAGGATAGGAGAAATCCGAAGGGACCTTTAAGACTTCCCCTTAACACTAGAATATATAGGAACTAAGAAACACACAAAACACTAGAAATTCAGGGGAATTTCACGCTGGGGAGAGCTGCTGAACCATCTGAGGTTGTCCTGGGTGTGTCGACGAGGGCTGATATCTATTGCACAATGTCAGTATGGATGGCGTCCATTGTGTGGTCGGCTTGGAAATACCGTGGGCGAATTGAGCACTGATTGGTGTGTGTGTGTACACTGTTGACCAAAATGCAATTGGGGGGGGGGGGGCCGAGACTGTTCTTAGCATACCCAGTAGTTGATCTCGACGACACTTCGGTGTGTTGGGTTCGTGGAAGATTCTGATGCTCTTGTCAGTCTTTAAAACTAAGGTAAGAAATCGAAAGTGGGAAGTTCGAGATATGAAAGAGGAAACAAAGGTGTCTGATGAGACAGTCGAATCAAGACAATTTCTTGAGAGCGAAATAGAGGTTTCCTGACTAGCGTCTCTGGTAGGTTGAACTACTTGCTTGACCTTGCGTAAGTTGGGTGTCCTAACTGATATTCTCCGATATAATGAAATGTCACGTAAGAGGAGGAACCAATTATTCCTACCGCTGTCATGAGGACCAACGTGAGGACAATACAGACAATAAACGCCGTCTCCATTGTGAACTGGAAAACAAAGCTTTTTGTAAAATAGAAACCAATATGAATTCCACAAATCATTCCTCAATAATTAACTCTAGTTCCTGAGTGTGTGTGTCAAATGTCAAATCAACAACAACAAATCAGTGTAACGAGAAAACTAGGGGGGAGGGGGGCAATAATAGAATGTTAAATTGCTTTACTCAATTCCTATAAAAATACCTAACTTGGATTACAGGCTTGTAAAAGTGTATTTTCTTCTGAAATTCAATGTAATGAAGCTTTGATACGAAGAATTGAGGAAAAAAACTGGCAAGATTAAAGTGCTCTTTTTTTCTTTCTTTTTTTGTAAAAAATTAAATAGAAAAGGAAAATTATCCATATTCCAGTATACATACACAATCAATGATTCAGTGGAAATTGGCCCTTCTTCACCAAATCCCAATTGCGAAGCATAAAAGAATAAAAGGCCTTTGTAGTTTGTTCCTGGAAGACGGCCGTTTCTTCCAAAAAGAAAGTCTTTGTTAATATGATTCATAAAGGTTTACATTGCAGTCATTGACAATATTACGTGTTAAATGTTGAAATTACACTTTCCTGTCTGTGCTGACGTGTCGTGAGGAAGATATAATACACTCATGTCAGAGTTACTGTGACCTTGCTGAATCATCAATCAGGATCTTCACTGAGAGAAAGCATTGCCATTTGTGCTCTTTAAATCAAAGCGCAAAAATAAAAAAATTAGCGACGAGATCTTTGGAAAGCATGGGCCGGTGAAGCACGCTAGCTGGGCTTTATCTAATAATCACAACAATATAAACACAATTCCGTTTGGTAAAATCTCAACTGCAAGTAGCGGCTACCTAGACAAATTATAGGGAGAATAGACAGACGAACTATTCGCTCCATCGTTCTCAATGCGTATAATTTGGCGCCTCGCTTTGTTTGGAAACAATCTGCTTCATTTTAGAGTTAATTCAACTATGAGCACAAATAGTGAAATAGTTTTAACGTTTTGTAATACCAAATACAGCAGTTCTTTTTGTAATAACAATTGCACTTTGAGAATGGTTGCAAAGAGCCCTACTTTAACATTTTTCGACTTGAGATTATTATATGGAACTACGCATGTGTGCCACGTTATACTGTACATCTAGAATTGTCTTACTGGATGACAAGCAACTTAATTTTATTGTAGGGCAGTTCTGTTCACTCACCGTAAATTCGCATTATACTCAGGCAAACAGAAGTGAAATTTGACAATTTTTAGTAGTTTAGTTTTGTTTGTTTCTATTCCTGGGGCAGAGCTGTCAAAACATAACCAACTTTCTGATGACTACAGAATACTTAATTATGACTTGTTTTCTTACCAAACGACTTTTAAACGACCACCATGGTCCAGTCAGTAGCGTAGACTATTTTATTTGGGCCAGTCTAGTTTGCTACAATAAAATTGTTGAAGTGTTCCCGGACTTTTGTTACACCCTGTACGTAGGCCTGATTTCGGAGATACAGGTGCTCGAAGTTGACACGACATCGTTACAAATAGCGTCATATCTGAACAAGTAATAATGGGAGTGATGACTAAATAGAATCGACGACCTACCACCAATACATCCATTTTAGAAATATTTATGATTGATGAATACAGCTTAGGATTTCCCTACTAAATCGCATTTAAATCTTGAAAATTAAATTATGTTGCGAAACCTGCTTTGCTCATGCGGCATCCCTTCAAGCGTAAGCACGGCCTAAATCAGTATATTGCGTACTACTCCGATTGTGAGTTTTTAAAGCGATATCACGTCATTTGTGACGATGCAGCGTAAACTTTAAGACCCTGTAGCTCCGAAGAAATTTCAAAACATGCGTATTTTCGGAGGAAGCTTTTCGTGTATTGATGTGAATAATCATCTTACCGATGTGCAGTATATTTTGCCAAATTTCGATAACACCCCTTGATACTTGCAATACTGTCCTACACAAAATCCTGGAAAAAGCCTGCTAGCGAAAAAAAAAACTATTCTTATTTGGTGTTTTGATTGCTTACATGGGAACATTTTAAATTGATAATTTGGTTTCCTAACCAAGCTATGTCCAATCGATAGAGGAGTGAAAGAAATGGACAAAGCCAAATTTTTAGCGGCAAAGGCCCATAAACACAGGAGATATTTCAGTATAAATAAGAAATGATAATAATGTGTATAAGTAATGCAAGATAACAC
>JAGDQP010020853.1:380-32613 GCA_022664845.1 Lepisma saccharinum | reverse complement strand
AAATTGTCGAAACCATGTCTCACATGTTCTAATCGATGGAGCGTGTTCACCATATGTTTCTACCAGCACACGATGACTTTCAACATCCTTTTTCTTTTGATTAAATAAGAAAATCAATGCGTGCCGCAAATGTTCTTTTTCAGGCACAAACTTCGACATGATCACTGAACGATAAAACAAAGACGCTAGTGTTTGGCGGACTCAACTTGTGTGTGTTTGTAGTTTAATGTCAGACGAACAAAATGACGTATGTCAAATGAATAAACTCTTAGGTAAACCGGAAACTACTTATGCATACACCTGGTAGACTTTCTTCCAGTTTCTCATTGCTGGTTACAAGACCCAGGCACTCCACAACATGCGGAGATATTTAGTTGAAAAATCTTTCTGTAATCGTCAAATACGAAAGATCTTTACCATACATATGTAAAAGGTAATAACGTCAACTTCTGTATATATTACACACGTGGGCGAATAGAAGATTACACATATTAATTAATTACTAATCCAATAACATGAACCAAAATGCAATAACACAAGATCGTAAAGAAATTCCGGTTGCTAGACAACACTGAAAATAACATGAGTAATATGTTATAATAAATGTTTATCTCCTTCGAACATCACTTGGAACCCAAAAAAGTTAGGGAATTCCGTATCTCAAGATGCGTAACAGTCCTAAACATGCATAATTTTTTATTGTGTTGTCTCCGTTTGTATCATGGTAGGTTAAGTGCATTAAATAATGTTAGTTGGTGCCACATTTTTATACGTTCATATTTTTGTTTATTTTGCAGGTAGCTTGGAAATGATCCCAATTGCTTCATAGCTCGTCAGTGTAAGTTCGCTTGAGAAGATTCTCTCTGTTCTGCTGAATAATGATTGAATACAAAGAGTAAGAGTGTTGCTTGCGAATGATTTATATACTTAAGTTAATTATTACATTTGTGCATGTTTAAAGAGAACAAAGGAATAAGAATGTGATGACAATTAGCTAGTAAGAGTCATGTAAGTGATAGTATTTGTAGAATGTATCATATTATATATAACAATATAGTAGTGCCAGTGTTTATTAAAGAAGTTATACAAACATACATATATATCAAGATTATCACGAAACAACAACAAGATATGGTATTTTAAAGTCTTCACAACTGAATGACATGTTGTTTTCGAGATTGCCATATTTACATTGTAATCACAAATAAGAAACAGTCTTAGGATAAGTTAAGGATCTTAATCATGTGTCAGAAAATATGAAAAATGATAATTACTATGCAAGATTGGAAGGTATGGATATGATTACAAGAAATGTCAATGATACTGATAAAGTTGATGATGATGATGAGTAGCTAAGTTTAAAAAAAAAAGAAAAATGAAATCTCAATCACAAATTGTATCTGTACAGAATTAGTCATGGTTCATCTTAACTGTCCTTCGTGTACAATTGAATGTGACTACGTTTATGGAGTCTGGGAACTTTTTGTTCGTCTTGACATTTTGATTTTACGTTTTTACTTGGTTACGCTAATATTTATACGTAGGAATTGCATTTTCAAAGAGAACAAATATAATACACAAAATAATACATACTTTCCTATTATTTCAAAGTAAGGCACAAAATGAAACTTTGGGAAAGAGTAGTTGTAACAAAATTCCAGTAGGTTGCATCACATTTACGCTAAGGAACTGTTTTTAAGAACATGTACTGCGCTTTATACAAAATAACTGATAAGAATTTCGCAAGTTGCATAATGGAATAACACAGAACCAATGTGCAGTTGGTGCCAAAAAATTATATGGCTTTGATATTTCTTTTGCTAGTGGCTACAAGCGTGTCAAGTCGTGACTTCAATACAGACATGTCCATTGCCTCCTTGTCAACATTGCAGGTAGGTTAATTTTGCTGGGAGCCAAGAAACTAGGTTGGATATACTGTTCGTTCACTGTTGCAGTTACTTTCGCGGATTCAGTTGCAATTACATGACAAATCACTGTAGTGTCCTGCAAATACACTTTTGAAATCGTTTGCCTTCGGCTGACTCTGTGGTCTGGACAGTAGGGCGTTGGCTTACTGCGTGATCCACGTTATTTTTTTATTCTATTTTTCTTCAAGAAAACTTATGCTTACAATATTAATTGCTAATACATGCTCCCTTATAGGCATGTTCAATATTTTAACAGACTTTGAAATTATACGTGCTCTGCGGACATGTTATGCCGGCGAGCGAAGGCAAATTAGTGGTCAGGTTAGTTTTTTCTTATTTTCAGGAATAGAAAGACCAAATATCACACCCATCTCTTCCCCTAAGTTAAAGAAGACTTATTCCTTTAAATGTAGTAAACAAGTAAAAAAATTGAATTATAACGGTCAACACAGTATTTGGAAGGACTAGTACTACGTTCAATCATTTCCTTACGTTATATACTTCAAGTTTATAAACTCTCAGAAAACATGCATTTTCTAATAAATACAGTCAAAACGGGTCACTCCACGACAGCCTATGAAACCACAGGAACTTTAACTGTGACAAGTGTACTGGAACAGTTTAGGAAACGTCTCCAGCTTCTTTCGGGCGCTGCCTATAACGCCTAGTCTCGCCAATGGACGGGTCTACATTGGAATCACGACTGACGTGCCTCTAGCCACAGCGAATTTCTTTTACCAATTATTCTGAAATGAATGAACTGATTTCTGAACTCCTTTTCAATAATTTAAAGACAGCGTAATTTTCTGTAAGTTTCTGAAACCTGAACGGGAATCGGTTCATTCATTTTTAAAGTTTTACCAAAGGTGCTGTGGGTGTGTGTAGATGACAAGCAGTTCCTTCTGAAGAGTGCAGTTTTAAATCTGCATCGGGTCTTCATTTTCGTATTATACAGTACATTGTTCAACTTTGTGTGCTCAAGAGAAAATTCTCGCTGGCATTTTCTTTGAAATCTACAAAAATTAATAATTTGTTTAATTTTCCGTAATAATAAAGCATTTTTCACTATTTTTCAATATGCTACTAAGTTCATGTTTAAACTTGAGAACGGGTCACGTAGATTAAAGCTGTTACGGACAAATTGTGAGCTAAAGTGAAAGCTTATGCATACAATAGATACCACTATACGCATAGTTGTTCAATATTCATTCAGGCTATCTTGTAAGTGCCTTCCGTTTCAATTTTCTCTTGCTCTTGAATAACCATGTGCCATTTGTATGCATACACGTGTATTTTACAGAAGTAATTTCAGTTGAATAAGACGGAAATATTATATTCTAATTACTGATTTGTAACTTAGATGGCGGGATACTATCTACCGACAGGATATAAGGAACATTACCGGTTTATATACAGTGAGTCTATTGAAAGGGGTTTTTAATAAACAAGTAACAAAAATGGGCTTGATGTTATCGGCAGCGGAGAAGAAAAGTCTTTAGCAGGATGCCTGGTATGTTTCGCAGTTTCACCGCCTCTGAATAGATAAGATATTTGAACAAAGAACAAAATTTTTTCCGCTTTTATTCTGTACTGGATTATTATTTGATCAGGCATCTTGTATACTGTTCACCAGTGGCGAAGCGTGTCTTTTTTGAAATTTTAAGCGATAATCAAAATTCAGAATGTGCATTTCAGTTATTTGGTTGTTAGATCTTTCTGGCGAATATGACAACATCCTGAATCTAGTGTACCATAAATCTCTCACAGGAGTTCTCTAATTAAACAAAAATATTACTAGAAAAAAAAGTAAGATATAGAAAAGGAAAGAATATAAGAAAAAAATAAATGTTTACTAGTGTCATCCGTTGAGCATATTCAGGAGCGATTTTTCTTTACTTTCACAGTATAATTACTAATAAATGAAAACTTCGCCACTGATATTCACATGTATATTTCCCTTAGGAAATAATTATTTCTGTGTCAGTAAAATATGGAAGATTTTCCTGTGTAAACCTTATGTGGTTTTAATTTTTTGGAAATTATACTTTTCGTGCAAAAACATTATACGTAAATTAGTAAGAGAAAAAAATCTTACGACCTTGCAATGTTTTTTTTTTCCTTATGAAAACGGTTATTTTCGTAGGCATAACTTGTTATTCATTTCGCGATATTCTTTGTATTATACAATTGGACACAATTTATCCATGCAAAACGCAAAATTTGTTCCTGTAATTGAATGGTAATCTCTCTTCCGATTGTGCTTTGAAACATATAACCAATTAAGGTTTTTGAACATTCATTTTCTTATCTTTATTTGACGTAAAGAATAGTTTACGTTAAAGTAAACATTCTTTGTTCAAGTATCTTCTCAATCCAATGAGACGATTCTTAGGAAAATATATCTTTCTGGAAATTCGTTGCATTTGATATTTCTATAATTAGAAAATATTGGTAATTTTTGTTTATTAATTTTAAACTAAATTTAGTAAATCTAGCAGTAAATTTCGTGTTTAGCAGAGGGAAAAATAAACTAAGCTAATGATTAAATTGTTTAAGTTATTTTATGAAATTTGAGTACCCATACTTACATACTATAAAATGGTATAACAGTGTGACGTAGTTTAGCCATAAAAACTGATGCAAGGTTAGATAACCTAGTAGGTGTTTATATTACAATAGCTGTTTATACCCGAGCTACACTGAAAGGCCTTACTATCCGTCTTGAAGAACCATGCATCGCGCTGAGCCCAGTTAAGTTGGTTGTAACATATGAGTGTAGATATGTTATTCAGGTGATCACAGATCCAGTACACGAGTTACAACTAAGCTTTGAGTGTACGTTGAAGAAGGACTAAATGACTTCAAATACGGTGTCTCAAGGCTTCATGAAATTACAAAATATTTATGACAGATTCGTGGCCAGATGTTACATTATCGATTTCCTTACGCCATGTTGTGGCCTCAATATAAGTGTAACATAAGCAGATATGTACTTTACTTAAATTATTCTTTGGTTCTTAATAAGTTGTGCCATGAATACAAAGTGATTTTGATCCACAAAGTTGTTTTCTCTTCGGATTTCAAAGATATGCTTTCAACTGTACAAATGACAAGATGTATGTAGCTTAGTTGAAAATATGTATACATGTTAAATTATTGAAAGTGTCAAAAGTAATTTGTTACTGATTACTTTGGATAATTAAATATAAAGAAATAAACCTGTACTTATTGGTTAGTTGGATTACTTCAAGGTTAAAGGTTTCTCAAAGAGATTACGAAAACGAATAGGACTTTTGTATTTATAACAATTTGTGATTAGTAGATAATTTTTATATATTAAAAAGATGGTCAGATTACTTCAGTTTTCAGAGTGCTAATCGAATACAGAGAGTATTACAGATTACAGTTGAATATTTGAGATTTTTTTTTTACTGTAAAGTTACCATACATATATATATATAAAACAGATAATGAATTGCCATAATTGTTCACGCTTATGTCATTGCAGATCACTAAACAGTTCTGAATGAACTAGTCAGTTGTTTGTGAGTATGTGATATGGTGTTGTCATGACATTCAGGTCACACGTTTTATCATTGTGCCATATTAAAATTTTAAAGTCATAGGATTTGCGTGATTTCATATGACGTTTGCTTTGAATCAAATGCGGCCATGTGTGTAAGTCACTTCTTGTCCAAAATATGCTTCCACTTTTTCTTGCTTCTTCATTATTAGCTGGGTTATTTTTTACCAATGAGTTTCAGCGTGTTCGTTAAAAATGTATTCCACAATTTGTTTCTGAACTGAACGAAGAGATTTTTCTGTTTTAACACCCAAACTATGGCCTTTTATTTGCTCTAATTTTTTGCTGAATGGACTGGTACTTCTGTTTCTGTAAGTTAATACGTATTTCGTTGGTCTCAGTTTGCTCGAATTTTATATAATCACAGTAATTGTTGAGTCTTTGTAAAGCCTTAGCAGTAGGTCGTGTGTATGTAATATGTTTGAAAACAATTATTTGAAATTAATGAAAAAAATAGTTTACTTACGTGGTGTTGCTACAAAGTCCTATGAATGTATAAGAAGCAACACTCCTAGCTATTTCGGAATTTAACTAATTCCTTCCTCAAGAACGAAGGCAAACACAAAAATAATTATTTAAAATACAGAAAGTAGAAAAAAAAAGAAGATGGAATGACATAAACATATAAGGAAAATTAAAATTGTAAGAAAATATGCTAATCCATGGTCCAATAAACCAATTCCTAAACATCACTGGACAATAATAATTAACAGTTCTTGTGAATAGGGCATATTTTCTTACATGTTATATTTTTCCTTATCTGTTTTCATCATTCTATCATCTTTTTTTTCTACTTTCTGTATTTCAAATAATTATTTCGGTGTTTGTCTTCGTCCTTGAGGAAGGAATTAGTTGAGTTCCGAAATCACTAGGAATGTTGCTTCATATATATTGATAGGAACTTGTTGTAACGACTCGTAAGTCAACTATTTTTTCATCAATTTTAAATTTCAAACTCGAACGCAAAAATGTATTTTTTTCCCCCGTGCAATTATTTATCTTTTTTTGGTTGTTTTAATGCAATATAATAATCTTTGACAGAGTAACTCAAAACCAACTCTTTGCAAGAATATTAATATAATCTGTCACAGTATTGGTAATGCTTTATTTAAGAGTTCTAAACTCAGCTGCGAAATAAGATTAGGCAACAGTATGTAATATCACACAGGTGTACAAGAGAAAAAGATTTCGGTTAAGGAACAGATTCAGAAGTAGAGGAAGAAAATATTCGTTTAACGGACTAAGGAATTACTTCGTAGCCTGATACTGGAAAATTAAGGCTTCTGCTGTTTTTCAATCAAAAGGATAGCGCTTGTTCTGGAACTGTTATGTGTACACTCAGATTCGTAGAAAATTGGTGATGGAAAATTTTGAAAATTAAAAAAAAAGAAAATCACAATATGGCTTACACTGAAGAAGCAGTGTTGCCAGATTTAAAATAAATGTTCTGCTTGTAATATATATATTGGTGAAAGTTCTTAGAACTTCTTCAGTTTTCATCGGCCATTTTATTATTTATCTGAGTGTACATTATCGCGCTAACTTTAAAGGGTTAAACCCAAGTTTCAGTAGAATCTTTACTGGATTTGATTGGGATATTTGGAGCTGTGTAATTCTAAAATGCGTCAAATTAATTATGTAGCTGCTGAATAATTCAGAAATTTATGAAGGTTCAGTTTCTCTTCTTAGCCAATATCCTTTTTTTATTTCTCATGTAGATATATTCTTGAGTTCATAACAAGAAAGCCTTTTCTCACCCCACGCTCACGTCTAAACCATAACCATCTGGATAGATGCAGTCTTCTGCGGTTTTCTATCCACTTCTATTTTCAATATTCTTCTCTTCCTTCCTTTGTCTCTCTAAGGTCGTTGAAGTACATAAGCATTCAAGGGGGGGAAAGGGGGACCGAAGCAGGGAAAAGATATTACCACTTTTCGCTATTTTCCTTTGCTTTGAGATAATGGCAACGCCGAAGAAAATTTCGTGTCGGAATCTTTCCGGCGATGGGTTTCAATGTTTGGATAATCACAAGTGGTAGTAGGGCCGGCTGTTCTTCAGTCTCTGGACCCAAGGCTTTTAAGAAAAGATCCCAAGAATGAATTCTCTTGTAAGTTTCGTTTCTTTGTCATGTTTATGTTAGAGCGTGGTACTTCAGTACTGTATGCAGCTAAACGCTTGTATTTTATCACTCCTAAACTGTTTTGTTCCTTCTGATTGTCGAAAATGATTCCCTGTTGCATTTTCTTTTTGTCGTCGAATAGAAATTAAATTATTCAAAAGCAATGTGGAGCGTATATGACATCAAGAAGCGTGTATAGAAACAAATGAGAAACTCAATTAACTACAAAGAGGTAGCTGAGATATGATTAAGCCAAAAACAACGTGTCATCATCCCATTGTTAGTGTGTAATACCGTTGATCGTAGAAAGAATATTATGTAAAAACAAAGTTACCATTTAAAATAAATGTAATATATATATATAAATACATATGTGTGTGTGCTGTATGACTTTATCAAGTGTGTATGTATTATTGTATTTATTGTGTTACGTGAAAAAACTTACTTTAGAATTATGAAAGTATGTAATTTTGCATGTGCGTGTGGTTGCGTGTATATTAGAATTAAAAGATCTGTATTAGAAAAGTTTAATTTATATTTTAGTTCGCAAAGTGACTTATTTCTCTTGCTTGCTAACAGATAATTTTATTATCGCTGTTAATGGATCTGCATTTTTTGCCATTTAATTTATATATAGATTACGTCTACTAATTTGCTTAGTAATTTCTTAAAAAGACATTATATTCTTAAAATATTGATCAGTTCATTTTTTTTTTTTGTGTGTCATATAATTAGCCTATAGAGATTTTTGAAAACTGAACCAGAAATATGCAATTGTTAATCAGGTTTTCTTCAGCGTACCTGAGCATAATAATTAAAACTGATCTGTTGATCGATTTCTTGTGTGTTATCACTGGCAGAGTAGCTATTTTAGAGGGTCATATAAATTGTTACTAATGTCAGTTTTTGGAGTTGCATTTAATATGTTTAAGTAATACGTGTAGGAGTAAATTTATCTTTTCTAAAAAAAAGAAATATTTTTTCGTTTGTATTTCAGTTTTCGTATGATTTTAGTTACTACTGTGTAGTATTTAACTTAATTAAAAAAAAAAAAATCGGATTCAGTTTCAACTGTAAAGCCCTAACCGATATTTCCCTCGTCAAGAACTCCTTTAGTCATACATTCTTGCATTTGGATACCCGCCAATCTAATCTCTGATAAATCCATAGATAGAATCAGTGTTGCCAACGGAGGAAAACTAAAAAGACTAAACCACAATTTAAACATAGACCAAAAAAATACAATGGCGAAAACTCAGAGGACGTACAAAAGCTAGGCTAACGTCAATAACAAGAGTACAAAAATAATACTTTTTGGCAGCCAAATGAAGTGTTGCTTTCAAATACGTACGAACTGAATAATAGTGTCAACTACTAACGGATAATGTTAACGTGTATATGTTTACTTCATTAGAATCGTATGAATAAACAAACATCGTATTTTTACGTCTTGCGCTAATAAATTCTCGATAGGATTAGCAGTATTGTATGTTACCTTTGAGGACCCGTTTTTTTGTTGTTTTACTTGTGTTTTTTTTTCAAGGTGATACTTCTCTAGAAAAAAAAAATGATGAAAAGGCAAACAGAACAGTGTCTATGTTTAATATATTCAAGGGGAAATAAAAAAATATTTTGTCACAATTTAGTGAGAAATGATTAACGCACTCAATAATTAATTACAATTTAATTAATTAATTAATTTTAAAAAAAATCTTTCTGTATTTTCCACATAAATAATAATAATAATAATTTCGTAAATACGTCTTCAGAGGAAGGAAGAAATAATCTTGAGACTTTAAAAAGAAATTTTGTATATATTTTGAATTTGTAGGACACTTTAGTAAGTGTGTATTTTGGCCCATCTCTATTCATTAATCTTTTAAGTTTTTTTAAAACAAAAAAAAAAAAAGGAAGTTTGACAAACATCCATATCCCAGCCGGGATTCGAATCCGTAACTTTATATCTTGTGAACTAAAAGCCTAGTGCCTCACATAGACCGCTTAAATGAAACTTAAGAAATATAATTAACTTGATTTTACAGTATTCTCATTGGTCCTCAACAGAGGTCACTGGTTGGCAGGGTAAACAAATGCAATTTTCTACTCCCCGTCAGACAACAAACATATTCAATCATCCGATACGCTTGATTTAAGTATTAATCTTTCAATGTAGTAAAGAAGATCCGTTTCATGTATTTAAAATCAAATATATATATATATTTACAGATACATCTGACATTATGGATGTCAGTAGACCTTAATCTTCCATTATGTCATCCAAACTTTTGATCCTCCTTCTAAACCCATTTGAGTACGACTCTACACCTCATCAAACCATACATTTTTTTCCACATACATTTCGGTGGAAATATTTATAAAAGAAATAGATATCTATATATTTTTTCATCAGTTTCACAGTAAATTTCTACGAGTCTTAATATATATTGTTGACCGTCATTTGTCTAAGAAGCAGACTCTCAAGGACATGCACGGGCCTTGTGTCTGGAAAACAACAAAAGAACTACCTCGAATATTTGAACATTTCAATTTTATTAAATCTCAGATAACCATTTTACTAAAGTACACGTGTTCATTTCATCTTATCTATGTGTGCAATTGATAGTCAAATTTTAAAACCGTTATTAAAAAGAGAGAGGCTGGTACAAGGCAGTTATAAAAACCAAAACATTGTAATAATTAATAGATACTAGGAAAAGAATGAAACACTAAAGGCAGCGTTGGTTTGTTGGCTATGTATAAGCCTAGTTTTGGACTTTATAGTCGCATTAAAGTTCCCTATAGTAATGGTACATACTGCGCTCTGTTGGCCGTTTGTTGAACTAGGTATGCATAAATATCGATTGGAAACCGTCGTCCTGCAATTGCCTTCGTGTCCTAGTGAAGAATTCATCGGATCGGCGTAATGCTCTGCTTTACTGAAATAGGTTAGAATAGTCAGGTTAGATATTTCTTTCTTCATTCGCATTAAAAGAAAATACGAATTTATCAAATTCACGTACATAGGTTAGAAAAGTCAGCTTACATTTATTATTATACGCAATGCAAACATCACGTTTAACACACAAAAAACGCATTGGTCAGTCAGTCCCTGTGCTGACGTCGGGAATCTTACTGCGACGATAAGGTCGTGTATTTTTTTATGCCGTAATTTTGATTAATTTACTTAACTTTTGTAGTTCTTGAAACAGAATTGTGCAATGGTCAACCTCATTACAGATGTATGTGAAAGGAGATAATGTTTCTAATATATTAGCTTGTTCAAAAGTAAAAGAATAATTTTAAATATTTTTTCTTCAAACAGGAAAAGATACTTTAGTGATTAAGAAAGAAAAGTGATTGGTATTTGTATGAGTAATGTATATAATTATTTCGGTAAGCAGTACATAAAGGTTGCGAATTGATTTCAGACTAGATATATATGTTAAACCAGTCTCTCTCTTATTGTTCAGAATTATTGTTTCTCAGTATGACTTGCTGTTCTAAGTCAAAGTTGTTCTTTTATGTGTAGCAGCCATGATCAATAGTAAGGAAGAACAGACAGTTGAAGCATACATTTTTGTATTCGAAACAGTTGATAAGGAAGTATGTTTTCCACCCGTTATAGATCTTATGTTTTTATGTAACGTAGCAACTGATCTATGAGATAATAAGTATTATGTATAGTACTCCACTGATATTGATTGTGGCTGAACCAGGTACATTGTACTATTGAGTGTGAGGAAGTTCTATTAACACAACCTCATCAGAAGTTCAAATTTTCGTACCAGTCTTGGAGTCTAATGTAACGGAAAGTAACAGCTCAAATTTACTCGTGGTACAATAATTTCGCAGTAAAAAAAAAAAAAAACGATTTCTTTTGGCAGTACTTATTTGATTGTAACGGTGTTCAGGATTGGATCACTAAATTCAGTTTATCCCGATCGATTTCGACGCTGGTCTTCTGGGGAGTACGCCAGCGAATAATTAGATTAATAGAGGAATTAAAAGAATTGAAAAGAAAGTGATAAAAAAGAAGAATGGAAGGAAAAAGAAAGTGGGGCTCTGTGGAAAAAAATTCTAATCCCTTACGTGATAGCAAATTTTCAACTTAAGCTGTTTTTAATGTTGTACGTACTAAAAGTGTAAACCTCTCGAAGATCCCTTCTAATATTGTCATCCCAACAGCGTCTTTCCTTCGGACTTACTAAGCACAATAAAATATCATCTTCGTTATTTCGCCATCCGAGCTACATGGCCTGTCCACTTTAGCTGTCCTAATTTCACTATTCTTATAATATCGGGTGAATTATACAGTGTGTTGCGTTCTTCATTATACAGTCTCCTCCATTCTCCGGTCATGTCGTCCCGTTTCGGCTCGTATATCTTTCTCAAAATCTTCTCAAAACACACGCACTTCATGTTTATTTGCCAGGGTTGTACTCCAGCTTTCACAGCAGGTTAAGAACAGTTTTAAGAAGTACCAATTAATTTGCGCTTCAAGCACTTCTATCAACCTGCATAAATAATTCACAGTATACAAAAGTTATTTCACGGATAAAATGCACTCTTCCGGTGTTTATGAAATCACTTGTAATTGCAGTAAAAATGACACTGGCATGATGAAACCTAGCCTATCTGCTTACGGGACAAATGAACTGAGATGGCTCTACTGAAAATCCTATTCCAGATCTCTGAAAACATGTACACACTGACTAAGAATCAAATATCATCACCTCGAACACTACATAAATCCAAATCAAAAATATAGATAGCTTAATTAAATAAACATGTTCCATCATGTCTAAAAGACCAGAATTGAACTCAGAGAATATTCGAGAAACACACGAAATCATAAGTTCTAACTCTAGTCATTTTTTATTATTCTTCATGTCTTATTAATTTCACTGATATAAATTACGTATATATTTTTATATTATTATGCATTCTGAAGTGATACAACCTATTAAGATACTTAGTTTAAAAATTATTTCACTTTATTAATATTTCTTCTTAATTTGGAACCTAAAAAACATTAAAGCAGTTATAATTTTGAATTTAATAACAAGCATTTTATTATTTGGATACACATGTAACATAATTGGTATTTTTGCATTCAAAATTGTTTTTCACTCACATACCGCGGTACACTTCACAATAGTTGTCTTATTTAGCTTTCTAATTTAGTAATCTTTGTACATTCACATAGTTATTACTTTTACAGGGTTCCCACTCACCTGGAATAGTCAGGGAATCCAGCTTAGCACTAAAAAGTCCTGGAAAAGTCAGGGAATTTCACTAAAATGTGTGAAAACCTGGAAAAGTCAGGGAATTTGATAGCTTATTGTTTGAAATTCATTTAGCTGTAGCAGGCATTTAATGTTAGATCGTTTTTTTAATTACTTGGGGGCTAATGTGCCAACCATGAAGCAATTTAAGAAAAGAACACACTGAAGTAGTTTTGATGTATCTTTATTTTCCCGTGGAATTATGGTATATATACAAAATGGAGTACCTGGAAATTTCTCAGTAGTGACCTGGAAAAGTCAGGGAATTTGATCTTGGCAAATAAGTGGGAACCCTGTTTTAGTACGTACAATTTGACAACATAAAAAAAAAAAAAAAAACATTTAACCTTGGAAATTTGCTTTCACTTAAAGGATACGGATTTTTTCACAGGGCTACATTTTAATTTTCCTTCACTATCCGCTTTCTTATCACTCCCTTTTTAATTACTCTACTTTTTATATGAATCTAATTTTGCGTTGGCGACAGGGTATGAATGAGCAACGTACTCTGTCGGAATAAATTAACCTGTGTTTTGTGATTTAAACTTGGGCGACCGTAACATCAAACAAGTGCATTTTATTATTGAAGTCCACTCTGCGCTAAAATGAATTTATTGAAATATTTTTACAGCAATATTATCTTTTTATATTTTTAAAATGATTGTTATGCTTCTATATATTAAGTGTTATGGATAAAGCTAATATTATCTGATTTTCGCATACTTGTAAATTCCTAAGGGTATAACTCAGATTAATTACAATTCTTCAGGAAATAGTGTTTAAGGTTTGAATACAAAAATGTTAATAGTATCAATAAGCTGTGTCAGAAGTATCAATAAGCTGTGTCAGAACTAAGTAATGTACCCAAGACTGGTACTATTATCTGTAATCTTTTTATTTTTATTATTATTTATTTATTTATTTTATTTTAAGAACCAAGGAACAGCAAGATTCATACATATAATATAGAAGCTTCATATACTGTGAAGAATTGTGTTGTCAGTTTACATAGTAAATTCATTACACTGTAATGAATACAGAAGATAACTGAAATATTTTTCACTGTAAAATATAGTTCAGCGAGGTATTTTTATAGTGCAGTATGCATATTGACATATTCTGTATTCGTAAAAAAGTCATTTAGTTGCTAATCAAATGCAAGAATAAATTTTTGTTTAGAAACTCATTTCTCGTGCATTTTTGTAGATAGTGGATTACGTTTGAATTTAGTACATGAGTTGTATTAAGGTTATTGTTAAGCAACGATTTCGTAACGTTAGGTGGCAGCACTCATTCCGGGAGAGTTTAATCGTTGCACGAAATCGCAATGCTGTCTGTTTCTACAAATTCAAGCCTAGAGAGTTCTAACTTTCAGGGAAGGAAGTTCATAACCAATCCAAGAGTTTGATCATGCTGATTTTATTAATCTTTCTTGTTCATTGTTGAAATCCCTTGATTGTTGTTGTGAATATCCGAATCTTTAGTAATAAAGCTATTCCAACAATGAACAAAAAAAGATAATAAAAAATCGGCATGGATGGAACTCTTGAATTGGTTATGAACTTTCTTCCCTGAAAGTTTGAACTCTCTAGGCTTGAATTTGTAGGAGCAGCAATGAAATTTCGTGCAACGATAAATATACATTAGACCTATACGGAGGTAGTGCTGCCATCTTTTGTTGGATATCGTTGTTTTACATTAACCTGACGATATAGGGTGTCTATATTGTGACACCATAAATTAAAATCAATCCACTACTGAATGCGAGCCACATTTATTTCTTTTGTTCCTCGGACCATTTTGTTTGACGCAACTTTGAAGACTTTTAGGTAATTATATGCTGTGGCGCGATGAAGTGTTGTTTCAATCTTGTTTTAATGTGCAGTAATAATAATTCAAGTTGAGGTTGACTTTTAAATATCTTTTCGAAATTAATATCATGAATTATTACTATTGTTAATTTGTTTTCTACCTATAATTAGCATTTTAGATTTCTCTCTTTAAACGAAATCTATCTAATATCGTACTATCTCCATAACAGAATGACATCCCCCCCCCCCTGATTTTGAGACAGATCAGGACGTCCCGTTTATATCCATGCCATTTTAGGACATCTAGTGGAGTTCCTAGAATATTTTAAGGTTAGTTTAAAGCGACAATATCAAAAGCTAGGTGGCAGCACCACCTTTGTGTATTTGTAACGTATTTTTTTCGTTGCACGAGATTGCAATGCTGCTCCTACAAATTCAAGTCTAGAGAGTTCAAACTTTCAGATGAAAGTTCATAACCCTTTCAAGAGTTCAATCGGTGCCGTTTTTCCTTTAATTTTCTTTCTTGTTCATTGTTCAAGGAGCTTCATTGCTATAGATTTGTATATTCACAACAACAATCAAGCGATTTCAACAATGAACAAAAACGAAAATAAAAAGATCGGCAGGAATTGAACTCTTGAATTGGTTATGAACTTCCTTCCCTGAAAGTTAGAACTCTCTAGGCTTGAATTTGTAGGAGCAGCATTGAAATTTCGTGCAACGACAAAAATACAATAGACATATACGGAGCGAAGTAGTGCTGCCATCTTTTGTTGGAGATCGTTACCTTACATTAACGTTTCACAAGAATATCCAGCAAACGTCCAATGCATGTTGAAGAATATGACGCAGATGGGTTTACATCGGGATGTTTCTGTTATGTGAGATGTTACTTTAATTTCAATATATTTTGCTCTGTGTACAAGAACGAAAGGTGTTTATAAAACGAAGTAAGAAAAATAATAAAAACAACTGATCCCATACATTAAAACAAATCAAAGTTAAAGGTAAATCACTGTCTTTGCACCAATAAGAAAAAAAACTCTACTACATGTATTGTTAGTTAATTTTTCGATGCTATATTCAAGGAACGATGTTTGTTCGAGTGGGTTTCATAATTAGTACTTCATTCATGAGTCTATTATAATTAAGTAATTCACCCTTGTACTTACTAATTTGATTTTAAATATTAACCGTAGTAACGTTTTCCAAGCGTTGTAAAATTTCTTTAGTGCCATCTTCAGGTACAAGGGCACACGTAAGTCAACTTAAGAGTGAAGTGTTTATTATGGAACTACTCCATTTGTTCTTTGTATTGTTTCAGGAATAATGCCAGGGATGTAATTTTTTTTTTTCGTATCCGTCTTAAAGGCAAATTGGAGCCAAAGTGCATTGTTGTGTACTATTTACAACTTGTAAGTGAACACATGTTACCATTAAACAGTATACTTAATTCAATAGAACCATGCAAAGTTAATATACCTCATATAAAGGAGTTATCCTTAAGTAGTCGTTGTTCATGCTGCATACCTCAGTCAATATATTTATATACAGTACGTATATGTATACAAATATTCTATATAATTTTTAGAACAGCCATTTTTACCTCCTATTCTCTCAGGATAACATTTCAAACATGACAGTAAAAGAGTATATTCGTGGATTTGTTTTTGTAAACATGCCTTAGCTTTTATATTTATGTGAGATGGGTTTGAAAACATTAACAAAGCCATAAATAGAATAAAAAATAGAAAAAGTATATAGATCCCCCCCGCCCCCCGAGTTCCTGATTCCTGTATTGTATGTAATCGACAATAAAGGTTGATTAACTGATCAAAAAAATGCCTTTGTTTATTATTACCTTGGCTTCACTTTAGTATATTTCGGGCGTTCCGTTTGGACCAGAAATGGAACAGTCACAGGTTGTGTCAGGTGGATCGCGTATAATGAAAAAATTTCTAGCCTGATTTTTCTAACCCGTCTTCTTTCGCTATCGCTCACTCGACATACTGTCCTTGATTTGTGTAGCAAAACATCAATGGTGGTATGGAAATAAACGTATCAATTACCGTGATTCCATTCATGAACATGTGACTTATTTCGTTCGGAAAAATCACGCCCGACGTAAGCTAAAGTTACACCCATTACCTTGTTATTCTTTCTGTATGAACAAAATTCAGTGCTGGCAACCGATTTAAATTGAAGGACAAATTCTGAATCAGTCGCACCCTGTCAACAAGACAACCTGTCACTTGGCACATCGTGCAATGAGTCAGTACAAAGTCTTAGCTTTTGCTAAGCAACTTCATTGCTGTGGAATGTATTTATAAATGTTTACTTCGTATAAATCCAATATATACTTCAAAGTTCTGAAGTATTAATAAAATCTACCAGAAGTAGAATTAAAATATAGGAGACAGAAGGACGTTTGCATACATTCAAATGAAAACAAATCATTTGCAAGAACTTCTTCTTAAAAATTCTTTGCAAGACATTACTATCTAATTTAGTATATGCTTACATGTATAAATCGACGAATGTGTATTTTGATGCCTGTGCTTATGAACAGATGACTGTCATTCGTCATAAATAATTTACTAGGACGATATTTTCTATTTTAAAATATCATCAGTGTTGCTCCAATGCTCTCATGAGATGCATCTCTTGTGGATCTCCTAACTGTAAAAATATTGAACCAGGACGATAGACGGACTTCTTGTCCGTTTTCTAAGTAAAATTATTTATTTATTTATTATTAAGTTTCAGATACAGCTGGAGTTGCCATTTTACACAGAAACTAAATAACATTGCAACAAACTAAATAACATTACTACAAACTAAATAACATGAAATTAAATTTTAAACAACACATAACACAGCAGTTGATATCAATAACATGACGATTATAATACACAAGAGGAATAACTCAGATATTGGTATTTAGCGTTCGATGGAAAGTGTTTTCAGATCCAAAAATATCAATATTTGAATCAAGATTATTGTACATAATTACTAGTCTATGGAATAAGGAGCGCTGCAGTATACTTAGCCTATGCGTGGTACAATGAAGGACATTATTTCTGGTTATTCGCAAGGGAACACGGAAGTAAAATTTAGATATCAACTCTCCAGTTCTAAGATTCCCGTTAAGTATCTTGTATAAGTATATCAAATCTGCCAGCTTACGACGAGAAGAGGGAACGTGGAGACCAAGAACGGATAAGAACTTGGGTTTGCTTAAACTACGTACTGATGGTATTCTTCTTTTGACTATAGCAAGAAAAAAGTCCGGAACAGAACCAATATGAGATAGATTAGAAATACTAGCCATATTCCAAATTGGGGAGCAATATTCATTTTTAGGAGGGATGAAGGTTTTGTAGAATATACTCAATGAATGAAGGTCCTTAATTTCTGTAAATCTATAAAGAACACCAAGTAAGCGCATAGAACTGTCAGTTATAGAAGTCACGTGACACAAGTTTTTCGTCAAATACCACTCCAAGGTCTTTTTGAGAAGAAATTTTAGCGATAAGATTATCTTCAATGATATAGTCAGATGGGATTTGATTCCTCTTTAAAGAAATATTAAGAAAAGAAGATTTTGAGGGATTTGTTTTCAAGTTCCACGCATTACACCAGTCCAAGAGGTCAGAGATGGAATTTTGGAGGTCCTGTAATGATCTGATTTCTCGAAATAATTTACAGTTGTCAGCAAAAAGAAGAATTTTGGTTTCAGATGACGAGAGATAAGATGAGAGATCGTCCATATATAGAAGGAAAAGGAGGGGACCCAAAACACTTACCTTGTACACTAGAGAGAACGGAAACAAAATTAGAAGATTATCCAGAAAGAACAACACGTTGTTCGCGGCCAGTGAGATAGTCTCGCAATAATGAAAGGAAGTTACCATGGATATTGAATCGGTGAGTTAATTTATAAAGAAGATGATTACAATCAATTCTATCGAAAGCCTTACTAAGATTTAGATAGATAACATCAACCTGTGTGTTATTGGACAGGGATTGGGTAGCATCAGAGAGTAACAAGGACAGGTTGGTAAGAGTGGAACTACCAGGAAGAAAGCCATGTTAAGCAGAGTCTAGATAGGGCGAGACATAATTGAATCGTACGTTTGAAGAAGGAAACAAATCCAAAAAGCTGTTTTGTGGGAAATTAACAAAAACTGTATAATATGTTTATTATTTATTGAAATGAAACAATATTGCTACTGAATATTCAAAACGGTCTTCTGATACTTTCGTACTGCTCAGACAGTTTACAGGTATTGTATTTTTTCCTGTAGAATTAAAAGAAGTTGGTGGATTTGTTTCCTTCTTCAAACGTATGGGAAAACGTCTGCACATTTTTAAGTGCTGAGACGTAAGAATGGAAAAATCGACCAGAAAATGAAGAAAAACGCAATAGAAACCTTCAAATGAAAGTTATTTACAAGAAATGTATGCACAATGAACTCGAAAGTTACAAGTAGGGGCCTATGTAATAAATTTATTTTTTGTTTCGTCTACCCACTCACAGAAATTTCGTCCTACAAATGTGCAAAATTGCTTTTATTCCGTAACAGGATAGCAATAGTTGCTATATGTAAACATCTGTTAACAATAGCAGTTAAAAATATCAGTGTCTGAAAACGTATCTAAATGCGAGTTAGTTATTCCCGTCTGTGAAAAAGAAGTTTAAAACAATATTTTAGATAACCTATTTACCTGTATCCTGTTACGTGTGCAGTAGAGATATGGACAAAGGTAGTTTAGTTCCTACCATGACTGTTGTAAAACTATGTAATTATCGGAGCTTGGATTTACTGGTGAAGAAGAAACAGTATATCAAAACACAATTAAATCAGGAAAGTATAAAGCGTAAGGAGAAGCGTAATTGTTTCATGCTGAATTAGTATAACTTGCGACTAGCGACAGGAAGGAAAGATTGTTTTTTCAGCTCTTCTCGCAGGGCTGGGCAGCCAATGAAACACCTCCGGTAGGAATAGCCCACTCTCGCTTATTTTGAACGATAAGTAACAGCGAGAAGCGCTCAACCCGGCAGCTGCAGTTTGCTCTTGTGGTCAAGACGTCGCAAAGCTGATCTAAAGGTCCGGGGTTCAAACCCTGGCGTTGACTCTTTACATATTTTTTTAAAAGAAAATTAAAGTTTTTTCGTTTTTTATGTAAATACACAAAAGGAAATTTAATAAAATTGTGATTTACAATTTTAAAATATGCCACTAAAAACTAGGGTCAGGGTGTGTCCGAAGGGAGCTGGGCGGCGTCAGCCGCGGCTCACAGCGGTGGGCATAGGCAAAAGTACTACTCCAAAGTTCTGTGGCGTACCGGAAGTATTTCCAAGTGTGCTCCGGAAGTTTCCAAAATGGCTGCCCAGCCCTGCGCGTCGAGCTGAAAAAAAAATCTTGCGACAGGAAGAGCTGAGCCATCCTCGCGCATGCGCATTACTCCTTAACAGTAAATAGTACTTCCAAACAACTGCATCCAGTTGGCAATTTAGCGTATTGATAGCATGTTCGAAAGCTAATGCAAGTAACCCTGGATCGAAACCTGGTGTAGTTTTTTTTTTTCTTAATGAAAATAGCGTTTCTCTTTTTATATATATAAACGAATTAGAAAATTTAATAAGATTAGTGAACAAACGCATGTGGAGGTTTGATAAGTCAGGTACGGTATTTTTTTATTGCACGCACGATTAACTTGTGTTTTCACAATGCACTCTAACTGCCACTAGTTACAAGTGCCCTGTAGTAGTATCTCAAATACAAGGAACTCCTATTAAGGCGGGATCATTCTCGCACAGGCGCATTACTCCTTCACCGTAAATGAGACTGACAAGCAGGCAGTTTCCAATTATCAATTTAGTGGATTGGTAGCATGTCGGAAAACTAATACGGAGAACCCAAGATCGAATCATAGTGTGATTTTCTTTGTCTTTTTTTAAAGAAAAAAAAAACGTTTCTCTTTTCATATATATATATATATATATATATATATATATATATAAACACCTTGAGCTCCTGCGTAGCCTAGTCGGTAGCGCGCTCGACTTCAGTGCGAGCTGTCCCGGGTTCGATTCCCGGTGTTAACCCAGCATCGTGAGGACAATTGGGGAGCTCCTGTGCATAAAATACAGTGGCGATACAGTGAGAGCTTCGGCTCTCCTCTCCCAACCCGTCTGGACAGCGTGGGAGCAGTAGACCAACTCCTCCCTTCGGGGAGAGGCCTCATCCTGTAGTGGATTGAATATGGCTGTGATTTATTATTATTATTATTATTATATAAACGCATTAGGAAATTAATAAAATTAGTGACCAAGGGTAGGTAGAAGTTTGGTAAAGTCAGGTATGGTGTTCTCTTTTATTGCACACGCGACTGAATCGTGTTTTCTCAGACATTCGAAAATAGGACTTCTTGTTTTGAGATGCTAGTGGTCTTGTTCCCTTCTTCAAACTGACTAATATTTCCAAGGTCAGATAAATCATTCTATAACTAGCTATCGTTCTTTTCTTCTACCTTATGATAAGCGCGTATAAATTGAGAGGCGTTTTTAGTAAAAAAAACAATTTCGATTTTTTAGCGTTTGTTCACTTCTTCAAATTGCTGGTTCATTTTTTCTAAACTATGTGAATTTTATGGAATTTTTAATGTGCGTACTGTTTTCACTTCCTCAAAGGAAGAAAAATGTATAATCGCAAGACCAGAGCGCACATACGCTTTCCTTCGCATGAAGAGCTTTCCTTCGAAATTACAAAATAAAAAGGAATTTCTCTTAAAAAGGAAAAGCTTAGGCGAAGGAGTACCAAACCCGGGACCACCGGATCCCAAGTCCAATGCCTTACCCATTTTTTTTTTTTTTTTTTTTTTTTACCATTTTATTAAATGTGAATTGGACTACAGAATCAGAATAAACAGAAAATATTGCAAAAAGCGTTAAATGCAAATAAAGTTATAAAACAAATTAAACAATAACATTTCAAAATAACCTATTTAAAATATAAACCACTTTAAAATAAAATTATGCAATGAACTCATATCGAACCCGGAACCACTGTATTACAACCCCAACGCCTTATCCATTACTACACGTAGCCAACTATCACCCAGTGCTTTCTGAGAGCTCTTTATATCAATTTCGTACACAAGTAACAGACGCTACTAATTACGTAGTGTTCACACGCCATGGTTGTCCTCTCTGCCATTTTGTTCCGTTCTCCCAGCAGTTCTGTTTGTTTAGAAAACAAGAAACAATCTGTTTTACCATTAACAAGCTTCGGAGAAAAATAGCAGCTAAGCCTGTAACTGCTATTTTTCATCGGTTGTAGCAGTCATAGCAATTTATCCCGTGTAGCAGTGAAAAATAGCTGCTACGCTAGTTTTGCCCATCTCTATTTCGCACCTATTTTTGAAGGCTTTACTTTTTTTTTTTTGCTTTCTTTGTGTATTGTATAGATGCGCCATCCCTTCCAGATATCAAATCCGGCATAAAGTAGATTTTCACATTTCTGGCGTTTATTGCCTTCTTCAAACTGCCGATTCAATTGTAAAGTCTATCTTTGATTATTCTTTCACACACCACAGACAAAATAGATAAAAGAGAACTGGGTCTGTATGAAGAGACATGGGTCTTATCTCCAGATTTCAGAATGGGTATAATATAGCCTGCTTCCAAGAACAAGGAAATACACCGGTAAAACACCTATTTATAAAGGTAAGCAAGAAAGTTCTGTCGCTTTTTCACCCACCACCTTCGAACATCGATATGTCACCTAAGACGTACCTGGAAGATCAAAAATAGTCTCCATCAGCATCGACGACTTTGTGCCAACGTTCTGGAAGGCCATGGATTCCATCGCGGTAGAATTTGGTGGGTCGTGAAGCGAAGAAAGTATCAAGTGCATTTGGCTCCTCTACTAGGGATTTGAACTGGCGTCCTCTAAGGTGATTGTCCAAGGAATGGAACAGGTGAAAATTGGACGGTGCAATGTCCGGGGAGTATGGCGGATGCAATAGTGTTTCCCATCCAAGGCGTAGAATGGTGTCCCGGGTCATCCTAGCCACGTGGGGGCTTAGCGTTGTCCTGTAACAGGAGGACCCCTTTGCGATTCAGAAGTGCTGGCTCCAAAGCTTTGAGGTTTTCTTGAACACGGCTCAACTGCTGACAACACACAGTTGCATTGATGCTCTAACCAGCTGGTAACAGTTCCTGATGCACGATGCCGCGAGCAGTCCAGCAAACACACAGGAGGACCTTCTTCTGGTGCAGTGCTGGTTTCGGCTGTTTTGGAACCGGTTCATGGGATGCTAACCAATGATGACAGCGCCGTGGAGTTTCGTACAGGACCCACTTATCATATGTCAACACCCTGTCCAGAAATGGCTCCTTCCTCAGACGAGACAGCAAAGAAACAGAGGTGTCTGCTCTCGTTGCCTTCTGGCCCGGAGTCAAAACATGTGGGACCTATCGACCCAACTTGTAGTGCTTCCTAAGTTGATGGAGGTGCTGCCAAATGGTTTCTCCACTTACACTGAATTGTAGTCCCAGTTCCTCACATGTCTGACCACTGTTCGCCTCAATTGCCGCCTGAAGATCTTCATTTGGTACCTGTGTTGGTCTTCCTGCACGTGGTGCGTCTTCGAGTGTTTCGTCACCGTCCTTAAACTTGGTAAACCACCGCTGCACTATCCACGTAGTCACAACACCCTCACCAAAGGCCTGGCATATCTTCCGCCCCGCTGCAGCTGCGTTTGACCCCAGGTTGAACTCGTACAGCATACACGCCATTATGACGCCCTGTGGAGGTCTCATGTTCACTCTGTCCTTCCGCACGTTCACGGTGTAACTGAACTGCCACAACCAGGTAGTATGTTGGCTATACCCACACCAACAACTAACCTTCGCCTGATCTCCATTCACATTCAACTCACAGTGTGAAGGCCAATTGAACACATACCTCCACAAAAAGCGACAAAACTTTCTTGGTTCCCTTTATAAAAGACGAGAAAAAGGGTAAGCCAATGATTCAGCACCATTACGTAAAAAAAATAGCACTAACGTTATCAGAGCCGGGAGAATGATTTAGAGGTAAAGAAGTAAGCAGATATTTTACCTCGTCAGATGATGTACTTAATGAAGACAGCGAATGCGAACAGATTCGTTGAAGCTGAGGAGGCGGAAAAGGAGTAGTTTGGACACAGAAATTGTTAGAGAAGTATTCGTTCAATAGATGAACCCTCTTTTCACCAGCAGCTGTAGCCGAATCATAATTGAATTTATTTTAAGGCCTTTAGGCAACTATGGCTCAGGTCGTATGGATAATGATGGAATGAAAAAAGTGGGAGGAAACGGGAGCACCCCGAGAAAACCCACGCACACGGGGTCCACCACAAACCCAAAAGGCATGAGCACGGATCGATCCGACGACCCCTAGCATCAAAGGTGAGCGCTCTACCAACTAGCCGAATCATAAACTTGGAACACATGACTGACATCTTCTAGAGTTTATGAGAGACCAAAATCTCTTAGGATTGGTAGATATTTCAGACGTTCCTCATTAATATAATTTCCCTAAGCAATTTCTTGGAGTAGCGCCTGATCTGGGAGAAAGAGCTTTAAGTATGTGCATTAGGATGTTGCTTCCAAAGCTCCCAGAGCACTAGTGAAAGAGATTACTAATAAAAATAGTGACTATCTTTCTTCCTTGCCACTAAATACCATTAAGTTGTAGCGTCACCAGTTTCCACACGACTGTGTAAATTAGGGTTTCAAAGTGTCCTGTTATTCAGGATTTTTTTTTAATGAGGAATTCCGAATGCCTTATTTCTCGTGTTTAAACATTTCGTTGCTGCCATGATTACAACAATACACTTACTATTCTGAATTTCACTCGATTCTGTGACATTTAACTTCCGTAGCTGGCTGACTTCCATCAATATCACTTAAGTGAATTTATGACATCAGTGATGCTACCATTTTTAAGAAATACATTTGAAAGATTGCATTGAATTTTCTTGTTTTGAAGAAAAGATTAATGCTTTGAAATTCTCTAAAATTTATTCACTTTTTTACGGTAATTTGGATGATTTTTATGAAGAATTTTCTTCCTATGAGAATGAAATCCGTGATGCAGTAATCAAAGCTATGATATGAACTCAAAATGGGTGATATTTTTCTCTCTAAAGTTAATTTAGATGCTGATCCAAATATACTGACATTGATATCTTATGTTCTGAGCATTCGAGGTTCAAAAACAGAGCCGACGTAGCTCAGTGCTAGGGAGAAACTTGGGAAGAAGCCTAGAAAGAAAACTGGGAAGGGATTCACAAAAGCTGTCGTAAGTGAAAAATTTAAGACAATTCTATGACTTTCCTAACTTTGTGATGTTTATTTTAGTTCACCAAAGTCAGGTAAATCAACTTACGGCAACTTTAAGAGAAACACCCTTAAGTGAGACTTACGGCAAATATTTTAGGGGAAATCCCAGTCCGATGTTACAACAGTGATTACAAATCACGTCAGGATGAGCTTCAATCAGTCAAAGATTGAGGAAAAAATCATATATTTCGTGCAAATATTTTTCATGTAATCGAACACACACTACATATCTATGTTATGCTTTGTCTATGACTACACACAGTGTGCAAATTAGGTTATTTTTTCAAGGGAGGGGGGGATAAAGTACTTGATATTGTTTACTTGTAACACAACTCACTGGAATATCACTGACAACACTTCTTTCTGATGATGATATGATAATTTGGAGTCTAAAATTCAACTTGTCTTCGGTACCAGAATATAATAGTACAAATTTAAATCCTCAACTTCACGCTATCCCGTGCAAATGGAAAAATTCCTTTTCTTCCGAGATTCAGCACTGTATGATTGGCTGTAATATTACCGAAGAGATTGTAAACATTTTCCGTTCTCTCTACAAGGAATAATTATTTAGTCACGGTGGCCCCTTTGCTAAAAGAATGGCAACACTTTCGATATTTTCGGGATATGAATTTTGAAATATAATACGTACTGAAATTTGTACGGAATAAACAGTCTTAAATGTAGTCGGTACTCTTCCTTCTGTCCAATATATGGCACATTAACGCTTAGACACTAAATTCGGAAAGGCCGCTTTAAGGGTCATTCGGGCTAGAGATCCTAAAAAAAAAAAGAAATAAGAACAAGAAAGGAAAGATTACAACAGCTAAACCTGGGGATTACCAAAGAGAAACCAGGAGTATGTCCTCTCAGCAACAAAATGAGGAATATCTCACACAAAATATAAAAGATAACCAGAAACAGGCAATGAAGAAAGCTGAAAATGACAACATACCCTCGTCGAGTGATGTTTCAGAATTGAATACAGATTTAGATGATAAGAGAACGCCAACGACAACAGAAAACTTAGGAACAAATAACGATATTATTCAGGAAAACCAGCTACCTTATCATATTCTCCCACAGAACAGTGTTTATTCTATTTTCCAGATAGAATAATTACCATAACCATTGACAATATTGATCACAAATACCTATGGAATCCTGAAACCCTAAACATTTTGTTAATAAGTAAAATGCAGTTCGGTACACATATTACAACAGGAACAGAGGACAATCAGGATATCAGAATTTACTTATCTAGGGAACAAGATTTAAATGATTTTTTAAAATTATTTGAGAATGTGGACTTTGGACAAAAGGCGGAAATGGGCTACACCAGCTACCGTAAAGATTCATTAAAATCCATAATTGAAAAAGGTCCATGCTTAGACCTACTTTATGAAGTAGACAGAATGTCGGAAAACAAGAATTCTGCTTCGGATAGATCACAAAAGTTGATTCCACTACATCTCACAACAATGAAGAAAGCATAAATCAGTCAAAATTACTCAAAAAAATACATGGTTATTATCAAAAAAATGAAACCAGAATTTACAAATCCATTCAATTTTGAGAAACTGATTGCTAGAAAATCATAAAAAATAAATGATACAACTTTCCCCCACTGAACGTCACAATGGAGTGAGAATGCATTTGAACAGTACAGAAAACAAAAACATTTTTTTAAAAATATTTCAAAGATGATGATTTTAGAAAACAAGCTACTTTTATTGCTTATGATAGCGAAAGAATTCCATCACAGAACAGCAAAACTGTTACTTCATTCACATGCGTAGTAAGAAATCTGCCTAGAAACGTAGATCTTAATACACTAAAACAAAAACTTTTAAAGGAAAATCTACCTATCACGGGAGTTATTAGAATAAGAAATGGTAAGGGACCGCTACCCATGGCCAGACTTTTCACAAAGGACGCCAAGCTAGTCAGCCATCTCATTACCAATGGTCTATCTATAGGAGGAACTAGATACAGAGTAGAGGAATCGCGTAATGCAGTCCGACCATCCCCTTGCAATAACTGTATGCAATATCACAAAGAAAAGAAATGCTCCAAGGAGCCACATTGTTATAAATGTGGACAATCACATATCAGCTACAAATACACGATAAATAAATTAAAAAAAAAAAAACACTATTGTGCTAGCTGCACAAAACAAGGACACAGAACCTCGGCGGTTAATTGCCCACAAAGACCTCTCCGTTATAATAGCACTACCAACAATAAAGTTTACAGAACTGGAGACAGCACACCCATTATTTCAAATTTACAAGCAGAAAATCAGGAACCAGCAAATTCAAACGTAAAGATTACGGAAATTAAAAAAAAAAAAAAATGAATTGAAATTTCCAAAGATTTTAGATAACCACATAAACAATATTTTAAAATGGATGTCTACAGTTCTTTCCATAACACACAAACAGGATCTCCAGCAAGTACAAAATGCCATAAACCAAACATCGGAGGGAGGAACTCTTTCAATGCCATTTAAATATCATTAAATCTGTGGATGGTCACATTTATATTGGACTAGAACCATTTGTAAAACATAAACAGATACAGATCCCGACTGTTGAAACAAGATCTCATAGGAATAAATTTCTTTCAATCTAACATAGACATTATTAACTTTGAAGAGAACGAAGATCTCCAAACAATAAATACAATTGTAAATGCATACCATATAGGGAATCAATACATCACATGGACTTCATGCGGCGGGATGCCTATCATCTAATACAAAGAAGAAATGATACAAAAATGTTGAAGAAATACAAAAGAAAAGAAAAGCTTATCAAAATATCAATTTTCCTATTTCTCCAAACTACCTAATTCCATATTCAACTCTCTCAAATTAATTAATTAACTCTAACATTATTAGCGTGTGTTGTAATTTAATAACGAAAACTGCGCAATAATGTAATATATAAAGTATATTCACATAACTGTCCACTTCCAGTTCATGCGATTCTGAACAAACAACAGTTTTTGTCAACGTTTCTCCGGTTGTATAGAGTTTGACTCCAGTGGATTTTCTGGCGTTTGCGGATGGTTGGGCTAATTGGTTTTGGGACGGGTCTGATTCTGGGGGTTGATGAAAACTCCAAATTCCAAAGAATTCTTTCTTCTCACATAAACAATCACAGGACGAAAGTGGCCCAAGATGGCCAAAAGTCCAGCCTGGTAGCCCTGCGGGCCAGGCAATTTTACATTAGCTGACTGTATACACAGTACGACAATTAAGTAATGAGACTGATGTTTTGTCAGAATAAAATCAGTCTCATTACTTACTTGTCGGACTGTGTATATTAGGCAGATTTTGAAGGGTTTTCTTCTTTGTAAGACAAAACTCTGGCTCCTCACTCCGATTTTTCTCAAATTATTTATGGCCTAAGTCTCAGCCGCAATATGGGAGGGGAAAAGTTTCAGCCAGGGCCTACGTTGAAGATGCCATCCCAGCATTTGCCTGGTGTGACTGAGCGAAAGCCCTCAGTCAGGATGGTCGTCTGCTACGATCGAACCCACGACCTCCCGAATGCTACGACAACGGTCTACCACTGACCTACGGCGGCTCGGTTCTTCACGACAAATAACGCATTGTCATGAATAGAATTCATATACTAAAGAATAGTTTTCAAAAAAGAAAAAAATTGCAATGTCTAAAACATAATATTGCAAACACTTTGCGAAATTATATTGATTATTTTTTGAACGTCAGAGCTTTCCAAGCCGCATTGCTACATTCATTAAGGTTAATGTAAAGCAACGATCTCCAACAAAAGATAGCAGCACTACCTCCGCATATGTCTAATGTATTTTTATCGTTGCACGAAATTTCAAAGCTGCTCCTACAAATTCAAGCCTAGAGAGTTCTAACTTTCAGGGAAGAAAGTTCATAACCAATTCAAGAGTTCGATCAATGCCAATTTTTTTTTTTTTTTGTTCATTGTTGGAAGAACTTCATTGTTATAGGTGTTAATATTGACAACAACAATCAAGCGATTTCAACGATGAAGAAAAACGAAAATTAAACATCGCCATTGATCGAGCTCTTGAATTGGTTATGAACTTCCTTCCCTAAAAGTAGAACTCTCTAGGCTTGAATTTGTAGGGGAAGCATTGGTATTTCGTGTAACGATAAAAATACATTAAACATGTACGAGGTAGTGCTGCCATCTCTTTTTGGAGATTGTTGCTTTACATTAACCTTAAAAATGAACATTGAAAAAAATATCTCAAATTACTTTCGATTCAGCTTATTCCTTATTCACTTTTAAACTGAAAGCTAAGAATATTGGTGAAAACTATGAGACGATTTTTTTTTTGTACATCAACTTGATAGAAAACTAAATGCGTTCGTTGTATTAGTTTTTGCTGGTCATCCCTTAAACGCTGTGTACGCTAGGAGCAAGGCAAAATTATTTTTCTACGCCAGAAAAACGATACCGGTAATGGGTGAATTGCTACAATAATTGCTGTCCCAACTGGTATTAAAGATTTTAGATGAATTGCAACGCTCTGAGGTGTTGTTCGAAAGATCTCAACGAGAAGATTTCAAACCCCTATAGGTAGCCCAGATGACATGGGCGAGTGATATATGGGGAGCAGCAACCTTCAACTCAGGAAGTACACTACTAGGGTTATAGATATGATTGAAGTGTCACTGGAAAGGTATCTGTGAGTCGAGTTCAAATCCGTATAGATGATCAGGATCGCAGAGGCGGGTCCCAAGAAAGGGGGAGGGCAATTTTCAACAGAGCAACAACTAGTACTATGAAGGTGTTCGAGATGTGTCGTTGAAATGGTCTGTAGAATTTCACTTATAATGGGGCGCCAAAATTTACTGTGCCTAGGGTGCCTTGAACCCTAAATCTGGGCCTGAAGCCAGGTTACTGTGTGGTATCACTGACCACCCGAAAACCATGCGGCCTGGCATTGTCGGCAAGAAACAGTATACTTTTGATGCACCCTTGCTGGTTCCTGCTGCAGTGCGTGTTGCACACGTTCCAGTTTCTGCGAGTACAGGTCCGCTGTTATAGTTTGGGCCGGTGAAAGCAGCTTGTAGTGCACCATTTGGCGGCTAGTTTACCAGATACAGAGCATAATCTTGCGTGGGTGTAGTGAAGGTGGTCTTGTGGTGTGAGGCACAGGGTCCCGCGGTGAGAAATGTCTCGCACGCTTGGGAGTCTCATGCAAGACCCATTATCCGTTCCTGTTGGGCACTCGATCGAATATAGGTGTGTTGCGGTGCCGAGAAAGTAACGACAAACAGGCTGTCAGTCGTTGGTCCTTTATTGGCTCCCGACAATGTGTGGGGGTACCCAGTTGCTCAACTGGTACGCCTTCCCTATGCGGTGCAGGTGAGGTCTATGTGTTTTATCAGAAGCTTCGAAGCGTTCGGCAAGCTCACAACTGGTTTGTCTGCTGTCCTGCTTTATAATCCCCTTCAGGGCCTCGTCATCCAGGACCTGTGGATGCCTACTGTGGGGTTCATCACACAGGGACAAATCTCCCGACCTGAATGTGTGGAACCAATAACTCCGTGTGTTCATTCACAGCATTATTCCCAAAGACTTGATTTGATTCAGCTGCGGACAAGCGCACTTTAAAGTCAAACAGTACACAACCCCGAAGAAGCTGCTTCGACACCCCCATTTGTGTTCCCCATTACTCGACCTATGACTGCTGTAAGTACACAAAGTGCCTGTCTTGGTCACTGCCATCTCCGATCGCTTTTCAGGACCGAGGCACTTATTTTTGAATCAGTGACCACGTCTAACCACGCGACGTCAAAACCGGCAAGAACTTGTTTGGTTACCTTGTATAGCGGTAGCGTTAAAAGGCAGAGAGATGCAGATTGCATTCTTCAGCGTAGCAAGCTTGTATGATCCTAACAGTACTTTTACTAAAGACCTAGGACCGAAATCGCAAAGTTGTCTTACGTTCAAAAGTTGCCTTATGTGCTCTATTAAGTCAAAGACGATTAGGCTCTCAATTTAAAAAAAAGTGAACGTACGATTACTCACCGAAAACCTTCGTAAGGTCACCCGTCTTTGAAGATTGAAGTTTGTATTTAAAGATTGATGTGTATTCACGAAGCATGTTATGACTGTTTGTGATAGTAGGAGTTGCCTTAACTATAGCGCTCTGTGATTCGGAAGTTTAAAGTCAGGAAACATGAAAAGGAAAACATATGCTCGACTTTATTTGATGAAATTGTTAAAAAATATCATGGCATCACATACTTCAATAAGCATAAACACCAAAAACATGTTTGAAATAACAGTAGATAATGACTCAAATAAGTTACGTTAGCTGTCTCAATGTGTAGTCATAGACAAAGAATAACATAGATGTATGTCAGTGTTTGATTACATGAAAATATTTTTTTTTTTTTCAATTTTTGATTGACTGAATGTTAACGTGACGTAATTCGTATTCACTGTTGTAGGATAAGACTGGAATTTTACCCCAAAATTTTTGTCGTTAGTCTCACTTAAGGCTGTTTGTTGCCGTAAGTTTCATTTGCTTGATTTTCGTGAATTCGAATAAACATCACAAACTTAGGGGAGTCATAGAATTTGCCTTAAAATTTTCACTTATTCGCTTTTGTGAATCCCGTCCCTGATCTCTACCTTCTCCAGTGGTCGCCGAGGAACATCATCCCTCAGATTTATGACAGGCTAAAGTCATAGCTGCATTACTGCTTATTAAAAACATAATAATTTTCTTTGTAAAAATACAAGCACCGATTCTGAAGGATTAAGCTCTTGCAAGAATATATAATGAGTCTTTACGCACATTATGAAGGTGGCAACATGTATGACCTTTTACGGCGGAAATGATACTGGGGAGGCAATTGAAGAGTCATGCTGCCAGCTATCCATACAGAGGTTTTGAAGAGTTTTCTTCAAGCGAATGTCGGTATGATATCGAAACAATAGTCCTGGTCGTTATTTTCTCATCCTTGTCCTCGGAGAAGCATTCATCAATTGAGGGACGTCATCCGACATGTAACAACAAATATGTAACGGCATTAACTCATAGCTGCTACCTGTGCTGTCGATAGAAAATAAATAAAGTTTGTTG
>JAGDQP010020852.1:0-16495 GCA_022664845.1 Lepisma saccharinum | reverse complement strand
CTATACTCCACGTTACTTTCACAACAACCTACTCCGGACCATATGCACATTTTCATGCCTATGCTCTCGAAACAGAAGTCTAAACACCCACAAAGCAACGATCCACGCATGTTCCATATTATGGCCTTAATACTTCTATTTCTGAACACTCGATCATTACCAGCCCATAATCCTCTATTCGAACAACTTCTACTTGAAGAAAAGGTCAACACGTTCATTCTTAATGAAACGCATCTAAAGCCTAAACAAATATACAAAATCGCACGCTACCATACACTTCGACAAGATAGCTAATTCCAGCAATGCGTGCAAATGGTAGCGTAGCAATAGGCTTTAGACCTCATGTCGCCTATAGAGAACATTTCACAAATATTCCAAACCTTCCTGAGTACCTAATCACTACCCTATACTTCAAACAATTATATATCACCATCGCTACGATCTACATACGACCAGGCCATCCTATACCTATCTCTTTCTTCACATACATCGACAATAACTTCCGTAAATATATTATTATGGCAGATATCCTCCGATAAGACTCCAGTGTAACGATATCGGTCAAAACCCGAGCTCTATCTGGCTTGGTTTCATCCACTACCCAATTAGATTTAATTGGTGACATACGTACCAATTGGCTTTCATCTACTGTAACCTCAGAATCAGATAAAACTTGCATTACATTACCGGTGATCTATGGGCGTTTGCTCTGACAGAGTTTCGCTTAGTGCCCAGGCTTGGCACTTTCTTTTGCAAGTCAAACCTTTGGCAAAAGAATTATCGTACTCGTCTTTGGTCTTATGATTACACCGCACCTCATGCAAACACGTTTATCACCAGAACGAATAGGTTTTATAAAAGGGTTTACTTTTTGCATTTGATTGCAGTACAACCCTGATGAAGTTGATATTCTACTACTGTGTCCACTTTTAAAGAAAGAACTGTCTTTGTCAGTTTGCTCATCGATTAGTATTATCTCTATTGCCATACCCAAATTTAATTTTCATTTGCCAACAATCGCCTTCTAGTATCATCCCTACGGATAACTACAACGAGCTGATCGCTGAGCATATCATCATGCAGCTTATCAAAATTGCAACGTATGGCTTGACCTTTAAAACTTATTATGAAGTCAGATGTTGGTTGTAACTCTGACTCGCGCATCATATGAATGTGATAACGCTACAATACGGTGCAAAACGTTGTCTTAACTTCGATTGTAAGAAAATCTGATCACCTAAAGGCAGTGGTATAAACAAATCTTTTAGTCTGGCGTATAACCCGTGACCAATGTTAGCCAGAAATAGATTAGATGTGACTGTTTTTCCTCGCTGATCGAATGAGCCTTGCAATAACTACTAAATTGCTCAATATACACTGAGTTATCTGTTTCATTAGGATCGAAACTTTCAATAGAAATGTTTGAAATCATTGTGTTTTTATTATTGCACTCCAATCTTTGTCTAAAACCAAGAATATTTATACATAGAAAGCAATAGATTCGGATCCACAGTACCTGCGCCAACATATATGTTGTGCGTGTTGGTTGATTGTTTGAATATCTCGTAAGTGTATCTGATAAATGCAAGATTTGTTTTCAATGTTACTTTACATAATGTTCGGGGTAACATTTAAAGTACAGCCTAGAGTCGAGTATGAGACAGTTAGGCAAAATATCCTATAAAACTGTGATTAAAGTAACTTAAGATATATTGTGTTTCGGGATATGATTGTTTAACGTAGAAGTTGCTTTATGTAAATCAAAACCAAAGTTATTTGCGTGCAAATCTGTTTACCTGTTGAAACATATGATCATCCAATGTTTATTAAAGATGCTTACAAAAAAAACACCAAGAATTGTTTCTTGAGAATGATCAAATTTTCTGTCGTTACAATGGCCTGCTGACATCTACTAACTAGAAGACAAGATAAGAACTAGCGAAGATACTTCGAGCAACTGCACTAATACATTCGTTTCTAAACTAATGCCATAGAATGTAAAATGCTTTTCGCCCAAAAGGCAAATGTTCATTAAAGGAATGCTGATAGCCCAGCAGGTTAGGTTAGGTCAGAAGATCATGTTCGGTACTTTTCTTTTCATTATACGCGATACAACACACTTGTCTCTTCTATTTCGACGCAGCGTTGATAGGTAGCTCTGAAAGGGTTTCAACTATTCCATGCTATAGATGGACATCACATCTTGTTGTGGCAGTCTGGTGGTAACATATTTGCAGGGTATTTGGAAAGAACAATCTAAGTCCATTTTTGAAAGATATGCGTTTTAATGTGTAAACACTTAAAATTTAATTTATTTTTGGCCTTACGTATCTTTGGTTCAGACCAAATGTGTGTTTTCTTAAAACTTTCCAATATGGACTTTGATCGTTCTTTCCAGGTACCCTTCATTTATTAAAGCACTCACGAGCATTACCTACTCCTATTTTTACAAATATGTATCTCTGTTAAAACTCAAATATCAACATCATAATTACGACCGTAGATCGTCTTTATGCATAACATGTAAATAAGATATAGCTAATCCCCCACAAAGATTTTGGGCCTCCAATGTACACCCTATTCCAAAAAGGTGACAGAATTGATTAGTGCATTTTTCAGCTTAAAATTCTCAAAGTCCAGCTTCGGGTATCTTCAGAAACTAAACCAAAGATGCCAGGTTCGAACCTCCAAAGGTAAATCTTCGCAATTAGGAAACGTTAGTATAGATGTGTTTTTCTTCTTTTAAGTGCAAAAAGATATGTCGAAATATTATTAAGTGTAGAAGAAAGTAACATTCATTGAAATACATAATAACGCAGTATTTCGAAACTATGCATACATGTGATGGTTTTGTCACCTACTTTTCCATACGTAAAAGGACATTTCCAAAGAAATCAAAGACAGCAAACATCGTTCTGGCATTAATAGTACAATGAACAAGACAAAGGAGAAAAAACAACAGCATTTGCAACTGATATGAATGCCATTGTCTTGGACACCGAAAATTCAGTCATGTTTCTTCAGAAGTTCTCTCAGAAAGAGATAGATAGATGTGTTCATGTTAGCTCAGTGGTCAGCGTGGCAGATAAGCAGGATGTACGTACTTAGTGCTACTGTCTGTGTTTCGTGCTGTTTGTGTGTGCGCGTGTTGCAAGTGCTTCGTTGCAGTAAAATGTCATACATAGAAAGAAAAACACTCTCAATATTAACCTACGAAATCTAACACAAAGAGTTATGCATTATATTTGCATGAAAAAGTTGCAGAGCAGATACAAATACCGGAAATCAACATTCTATCTTTAGAGATAGATTTTTACAAAAAAGTTGCGCACATCAATACTAGCTCACTTAATGCAGCCGAAAAAGCAGTCCAACAGTGCAATGGTAAATTACTTTACGATGAAGAAGATTTCACACAGGAATTACCAGTAACTATTGAAAATAATGGGCAATTTCAGGCGGTAGTGCCCGTACTTCCTTTGGAGCTTAGTGATCAACAGTTTGCTGATATATTTAGTCAATACGGAACGATTCAATCGGTCAAACAGTGTTATTATTCCTCCAACTATACGTTTTGTATATATAACGGAAAAAGAATAATAACCTTTCTGACTGACAAAAAACTGCCCTACTATCTTTCAGTTCACGACTGAAACTGCAAATCCTTACAAACTTTTCGCAGGACGAGTGTCCGCGGTGTAACGTTATCCATTTTGACGACTCGCAATGTGATATAGATAGAAATTACACGAGAAACTGTAGAAAATTCGAAGGAAAGCTTCCTATAGCTTTCAAGCAAACATGAACCGAGCAATCCCACTTTCAGAGAATGCATTTCTACCTATTACACAGAAAGCAACTAAAAGTGATAATTTATCAATAAACGATTCGAAAAACGGAAACCGTGTGTCATCAGTCATAAATGAAGCAGAAGCCTTAACTACTACTCCTAAACCTTCCTTGGATTCTCCATATGAGCCAGAGGCGGATAAACAAAAACAAGAAAATCAAACACCCCCATCTGACGTTTTAATTAGGAGCGGTGAAAAAGGTGTCTCCTTAAGTACAATTGCATTGCGCGTGTTTGTTGTACATGCTGCAGTGGAAACGGGTGTTGATGTAGATTGTTTTTCTTCTATTGACAACGCATATACTGAAATGATGACGAAAATGTAAAATCATGTATTAATATTGCCAATTCTGATCGAGGTAAGAAAACGTAATAAAATGAAACGAAAAAGTGTCGCAAAAACACAACAAAAAAGCAAAGCAGTACAGGTGTCCAGTCTGAATCCTCAAACCCATAATTTGTGAACTCAATCTTTCACGTAGTCTCAGTGTTGTAGCTGGTTCCCCAACAAAAAAGTATATTGAATCTGAAGGTGTAAGTGACTGTTCGTTCTTAAGAAAATCTCTTTACCTGCTTTTGTATACTTTATATCGAACAAAATTCAAGAAAAACATGGCACTTATAATACCGTCACCTTCAACCTAAACAATATACAATTGCCTCATAAAATTCAGGTCTTAAATAACTTACTAACTTTCATTCAGTGCATGTGGCCTGTTTACATGAGCTCTGTGATGAAAACATAGACCTTCCAAACAATACTCCACATACGTCTCGTGTTTTAAAAAATAATAGAGCAATTTCTATTGCGGTTCGAAAAGATCTAATACTATCAAATATAAACACACATAATTCGGGTCGCATAATGTCAGGTATAGTTCAAGGCATGGACATTAAGTGTATGTTGCTATGCTCTATCGTTAATGTATAAACCAAGTTATTAATATTATATTTGTTAGAAATATTTATTTAATATTTTATTGAATTTATGTTTAATTCGCTGATAAAAAGAGTTTTAAAAAGATGATTTGCTGTTTTGCGGGTTGCTAATTAATCAGGTGCATTGCGCATGTTTCAGGAGTAGCTCGGTAGATGGCAGCACAACTAAAGTGATGATTTGATAGTCAAAATGTTTTTTTTTAGAATATTAAATGATTTGTTTTCATTTGTAATATCGGCACAAGAATACAAGGAGTTTAATTGATAATTGTAATAATGCTAAGTAAAGGATTTTGTATATAATGATAATGAAATAAGATCTAGTCGCTTTTGTTTAGTGAAGCCAGGTATGTAAAAAGCTAGGTTGGGTTTCACGAGACTAGAGGTACATGTATAGATATATTTTGTTATGTTTTAACCCTCTGAATAAATACCTATATTTTGATATTACCAAGTTCTCTTTAATTCGTTTGGGAGACATTGATTATAATGCTACCAAGGTCGCTGGAAAGCACCGCAGTAGTGTTCATAATCATAGGCTCTACGAGTATATAGTTTAATGCTTCTAGCCCACACTGCGGGAAGCAGACTGGGGCACATTTTTATTAGGTGTAGAATTCACGTCAAGCTTCGGAAGAACCCGTCGCACCCTGAGATACTCCAAGTTCTTAATTAATCTGTAATCGGACCACGGCGCAACTATAATTTGAATTTTGATGATTATAAGAGATACAAGAGAATAAGGAACATTACAATGTTGCGCATCTTCCTTCCGGCACAACCAATAAACTAGAAAGATAAAATTATTTCAGAGATATAGTTACCGTAGAATTACAACGGTTGTGGCCTAAGCCCGTCATAATGGGTCTTGATGCTAATGCCACTTATTCTGTTCTTGACGCTAGCAGTAACTCAAATTTAAGCGCCGCATTTTTGGCACACAAAAACGAATTTGAGTTATGTTACACATATTTTTGTGTAGTAATTCTAATCAACATCAGCCTACATATATTTACGCTACAGGTTGGTCTTGGATTGACTATATTTTAACTACGGACAATGTTAAAAACAAGATAATTCAAACCAGTGTGTTACCTCAATACATATCAGACCATAATGCTGTGCTTAGTGTAATCCGATATGATCTATTGACCCTTCTACGATGCGATTATATGTAGGATATCCACGTACTGACCCACAAACGTCTCAAAGTTTCTTTTGGTAATCAGATTAAGACTTTAGAACATTTACTGCGTGAAGGCAAACAAAAAGAAGCTTTTGAGTTTACTAATCATCTATAATGGGAAAACTTTAATTATGACTGGTGTAGTATTTTTCTTTCTAATAACATTACGAAGATAAATCTTTATCGGCTCTCTGAACTGAATCGGAACTTGGTATAATGTGATTTCGACAGTGATTTTAGCAACTGGGTTGTTCTTGAGAGCTTACAGTGATTTTATCTTGGAAGAGCATAGACAATATTTTTTTCTTGTTGGACTTTCTTATTGTATAATGGATGTACGCTTAAGTTGTCGTTAATGAACTTTTTTTTAACTGAAAGTTTTGCATATGTTTGCATATATTTCTGCAGCGGAACTTTGTCTTCTGTTTCTAAACATCTAAAATGTTTGTTTTACATTTCTTTTCTTTTAAGTTTGATTGTGTACAAACATTTAAACATTATTTTATGTCTTCATTGTTGTTTTCTACGGATTAAGTGAACCAAACTTAACGTTGTTTGTAACATTGTGATTTTATGTTGTGTATAGTTTGTGTTTTCAGCTGGATGGAACATTTTCTTCGGAAGGAAGAGAATGTGTGCTGGGCTATCAGCATTCCTTTAATGAACATTTGCCTCTTGGGCAAAAATATTTTACATTGTATAACAATAGTTTAAACACGAACGTACCATTGTAGCTCTTCCTAGAAACATCTCCGCTAGATCTTATCTTGTCTTCTGGTTAGAAGATGTCAATAGTACATGCTAACGACAGAAAATTTGATCATCATCTATTCTCAAGCAGCAATTCTTGGTGATTTTTGTAAGCATCTTGAACAAGCATTGGATGATCGTATGTTTCAACAAGTAACTAATTTGCACGTAAATAACTTTGGTTTTGATGTACAAAAACCAACTTGTACGTTAAACAATCATATGCTGAAACACAATATATCTTAAGTTACTTAAATCATAGTTCTATAGGATATTTTGCTAAGCTGTAACTCATACTCGACACTCGGCTGTATTTTAGATGTTACTCCGAACACTTTGTAAAGCAACATTAAGAACAGATTTTACATTTATCGTATATACTCACAAGACATTCAAACAATCAAGCAACACGCATAGCATAACCGTTGATTACAACTGTAATAATAGGTAATATGAGAAAGCATACAAAATTGTTCTTTGATAGAAAAATAAACTTAGAAAGAAAACTTTACCCCTGCCGACTTCCGAACTCAGGTCTGATACTCCATAAGCCGACGCTCTATCTATGTAGCTACGATAGCAGGTTGCAAACAGCGATTTGGAAGCTTTGTTTACATAGTTCGTTTGACGTATCACGCGCATGAGAGTGGCGCAGTCGCCATATACCTAGGTATTCCTCTCTTTAGATACTCGTAAAGATGTGATAGACCTGATCCAAAACTGAGACAACCAATGGACCGCAAAAGCGCGTCCAAAGCTAGACATCCCAAAATGGACGTGTTTCTGGCGTCCTTTGGATGTCCCTACTTGGATCTCTTCGGGATATCCAGTTTGGGGTGTGTTTTTGGGATCCAATGGATGTCCCAACTTGGCTCTCTTTGGAATATCCTGCTTTGATATCCATTGTATGTCCCTTTAGATGATCATTGTTGGGTTGAACATAAATTGGATGTTCTGGTACCATTTTTGGATGTGGGACGTCCTGTGCCGTGTGGATATATTTCCGAAATTCGCGAAGATGTTCCTACCGTGTTCCTCCATATATTAACGAAAATTAAAATTAGGTTAATAGTTCCTTCCCATTGCAATAGTAAAATATCACTCTCCGAGATACAACGAGGGAACTATACAACTTGATACGATTTGAGGACATAATTTTTGTCGACGAAAAATTATATTTTTGCAAATATCGCCCTCATTTAGCTACATAATTATAATACAGTAATAATAATTCACAGCTATATTCAATCCACTACTGGATGAGGTCTCTTCCGGAGGGAGGAGGTGGTCTACTGCTCTCACCCTGGCCAGACGTGTTAGGAGAGGAGAGCCGATGCTCTCAACTGCGATCCCCACTGTCTTTTATTCGCAACAGCTCCCCAATTGCCCTCACGATGCTGGGTCAACACGAAAATTTTGAGCCCCCACCGGAAATCGAACCCGGAACCGTTCATTAGGAACACTCCCGAGATTATAATCTGGCATAAGCGCAATTCTGCGCGCAATTGATGACCCACAAACCAAAAAGGCATCATACAAATTTTTACGCCCAGCACTCAAAGCATCAAGGGCATATACGCAAAAAAATAAATGTAGGATATAGTTCACTGTTATGTCAGCATACTGCGGCAAATATGAACACTATGAGAAACCATTCTAACATAATAAAGACATGTTTTCAAGTTACCAAAATATAATTAGTGAGAGATATGGTCATAGAACAGTCTATATTAGTGTTTCTTAACCTTTCAATTTTTGAAACGTCAAAAACTTATTTTGCTCATCATTAAAATATGCTGTGTTCGCCACTACCAGTGGGAAAAAGACAAAGCCAGATCTCGGGCGTTTTGTCAAAGACCTCCTATACCAGTGTGTGCAGAGAACACTTTATTCCTACTTGACAATTGGGGAACATTCAAAGATTTAAACTTCATTCAAAGTAACATCGAGCAAGGTAAGACTGTTTCTGTTCAAATAATTCCCCAAAATGCTCTTGGTTCTGTCAACCACTTGACATTTGTGGATTTTGGCAATGCAAAAGCTTTGTTAAGCATTTCTACGACTTCGTGCTCATTGTACACCCCGATTTCCAATTGAATTCTCGAAATAATATAATCAATGGTACTCAACCAGTTGTCTGCATCACCCCTTGATAATATGTGGCAGTACAGTATTCACATATCTGGTTATGTTGATGATCGCGTTGGGAGCTACGAAATTCCTGTAACGTGCTGTTTCCAGCCCATTGTCAACGCGTGCGTCTTGTGTGAAAATATTCGTTTATTCGGTGTTCTTGGTGTCAGTTCAATTTTTGTTTCTCTTACTTCATGTTCCCTAATGTTTTCCCCTATTATCATTAACATCATATAGAGTAAGCATTATGTTGCCACATCTTTCACAAATTAGGTTTTCTTTACTTGCAAAGTGTTTATGCTACTTCTTTTATATATTCGAACACGGTGGTTCGCAGTGGTCATAGTAGTTGCTGTACTCTACTACATATAGTACTGTTGCACATTCGAACATTTTCGTTTTGTTCGTATTTTTCTTTGACATTAGGTTTGTTTATTTTGGGATTCTCTAATGATAGTTATCATTCTATGTGATGAATAGAATGCAGAGTGTGAATATTATTACAGATTAATTATTGCAATAGAACCCTTACACGTTTAACCTGCCTCACATAGAATGATTACCATCATTACAGAATTCCAAAACCCCAAATCAACAGGCATAGTGTCAGTTGAAAAATACATCTTATCTTGGGTTGGCAACACTCACAACCCTCGACATCCCTTAATATTCACGATACTAATGCAAATGAACTGCCTAACGATAAATTTGACTTTGATGAATTGTTTCTGATTTATCGTGAAATATTCATTTTATTTACAACAGTTTTTGCCTTAGAGTTGAAAATTCTGTATTATCTGCTGATTCATTTACAGATTCACATGAATTTTTAGTATGTTTTATAGAATAGTATGGACTTCCAAATATAGTCTCCCCGTTATTTTCGGAGGGGAACATGTTCTAAGCAATTCAAGGTCAAATTTCAAAGGCCAAGGTCAGGTTCAAGGCATATTGATCAATATATTTTTACCCGAAAATAGACTTACTATATATCATTGCAAAGCCTGTTGAAATATCTTTCAACTACACTTTATTTGAACTTTTAAGGCCAAATTGAGGCAGAGTTACATCAACTTGTAGATACCTAAGGAGCTTGAACATGGCAATTGGGTGCTATTTGACTTTGACTAATTATAAAATTAAAAGGTGTCGGGGATATGACAAATGTCACGGTGGCTAAGTTTTATTAACACCTCCAATTTCAGGAATTTCATGCAATTCTGAGATGGTTGGATTGAAAAGTGATAGTTGAAAAGTATTGATTCGGCATGGAATGTGTCTTCTGCTTCATACATTGTTTTTATTTGTTCCTTGTTTATATCTCCTTGATGTTTGAGTGCGGAGCGTAAAAAATTGTATGACACTATTTTGGTTAGTGGGTCATCTATTGTGAGCAGAACTGCCCTTATGCCAGATTATTATCGCGAGAGTGTTCCTGTTAGGAAAATATTTTCCCCACAAGTGCGCCATAGGAACATGCATAAATCAACAAGTTTATACGATGATTCAAAATATTTATTTTTGAAAAAAAAGTCAGTAATTGACGTTGTACAAAACTTTCGTCCATAGCTATAGATATTGATATTAGTGAATGAAGGTTTTACAGTAGTGGTGGAATGGCAGAAATATTCTAAGGACAACGATTGCTTGTAGCAGGTACACATTATGGTTGCAACTTGTCCACAGAGTCACATGCTAAAGGCTCATGTTTGTTGAAACAGTAACAGGTGTATCGAAGGTAGTGGATTTTGTGATATCTCAATGCATGGTGAAACCATGAAGAAAACTGTGTATGGCCAAGTAAGTCACTGTAATGTAATAATGCTGTTCCGATCATGACTGCAAATTTGTCAGATCTTTGCATCCATCCGAAAACCTACGCACAAACTACTCCTACATTTCAATCGGTTGCAACTTACGCACGAGTCCCTTCGGTCACACCAGTAGTGTCATGTCTATCTTATCTAGCGTGACCTCTGGCGGTCGGTAACAGATAGAAGGAAATTACTTCTGACAGCTGCCAATCGCTGTGCAAGATACATACATACCAATGGTGTAAACAGACTTTGAGTTGAATTGCAGAGAAGTAGTACAATTTGTTTTCGGACGTGTCTTCTTTCCTTGCATCGTATAAGCTAAGCGAATAATAAATTCCAAATGAACACTGGCGGTTCACAAATTGTAAGTTTCAACAGGAACTTAGGGTCGCTCAAGTCAAAGTTGCCTAAAGGCCTTAAATAAAATTCCAATTCAAATTAGGGAACTTAGGAGTGACAGGGTGCATTTCGGTATAAGTAGAAGTGAATAGATCAAGAGTAAGGAGAGGGTGCACTAGTGACTAATTACAAAAGTGTATCAGCAGAAGATGTGGTCGGCCAGGAACAATATAAGATTTAAGTAACAAGGAACAGAAGACCGGAGAAATTAAGTATTGTCAAGGTGTGTGTACACCTATCTTGAAACTACGTTGATTCCTATTTAAAATGAAAAGGCTAAATCTGAAGACATGTTTTAAGCCAACATTTTAAAATCTATTTTTACAATTTTGAAATTCACAAAAATAGATATTAGTCTAAACTTAATGCTAGAACTATAGATGTTTTACTTTTAACTTGCAAATTATATTTCGAACGATATATTGTATTTACACAAAATGTATAAGAATATCTAAGAAAGTGTTTCTTCACACCGGGTGTGTTAAACATTTGCTCGCTGCTGTATCTATAATTTTAGATCGATTTCTATAAAGTGCCAAGTATGGATATTAGCTTAGTATTGCTAAAGATGTATTCGGTAACTCATGCTCAAAATATTAAGTGAATCCAGCAGTAAAGTATCAAGTTATCTAAAAGACATTATTTACAAAATGGTAGTGATTCTTGTGCTCTTCTGTATCACATGTCAGATTGCACAAAGATTATTTATCTTGATTTCTAACTACCTGCCGGAATTATCTGCACTATTGTAATGTTTATCAATAAGTAAAATGTCGTGCTATTAGGTTTGACGCTTAAATTATCTACTAAAATATTTCTTCTACTAAACAGCAAATATATTCTGTACGAAGTAGCTTCATTCTTTTGTAAATGTTGAATTAAGCCGGTGCAAGTGAATAGTGTTTGTTGCACCAGCAGTGAATAAGTGCGTTCTGGCCAAAGTATTATATTCAAAATAAATTTTGCATTTGATGTTGAACTTATCCTTTTTATTTCGTCACAATGGACATGCTTCAGAAGAACTTATACTATTTTCTACTCTTACTCCATATTATTCGATTGGTATTACCTTTGTTAGCTTCCCCTACAGCACCTGCAACAAACGAAAATGAAATATTACCAGCACGTACAGTAATATCCATACTTGGTTCATCTGTTAAGGTACATGCATACGCCATTTTATAGTACAGGGACAAATATTTCACATAAATATCATTAAACATGAGCTTTTGTTTTAGTTTTCGAAAATAATCATGAAGTTTAGAATATCCTTTATATTACTACAATTTTTGAATTACTAAAAACTCATTTTCAAATTGGAAACATGAAAAGCTTTCTAACAAATAAAATGTGTAACATTTGGCTTGAGATCACAAATCATAAGTCAATATTTACCATATTTACAATTAGTCACATGTCATTCGAATATCGTGAAATAAACGACAACCTTTCCTATCTACAATATAATAATAATTTCGTTATTTTATTATATATACCATCATGCTAGATACCACAGTAAACTTACAGCAAGTTTGGAACAAATTTGAGATGTCAAGTCTAGAAGTTTGCACCAAGAATTACACTGCAAATCTGTAACTTTCTAAAAGCTTGCAGCAAAGTCGCTAGTTCACATGTGACAAATCAGATACAAACCTGTTACGTCCAACTTGCTACATACTTTTCTAGTCAAAATTTCGGTGTGTCAACATCGAAACTAACAAAAAATCTAGATGGAGGGTTACTAACAATAGTTCCCGTATGTTGTTATATATTTCATCGGACTTCCTTCATTGCTTTCATGATTAAATATTAATTGTTTTGTATGTAACTGTCTGCAGTGGAATTTAACCTAAAAATTCAGATTTATTTGTTCTCCGTCACTGTAACCACTACGCTTTGGGGGAATGTTTTGAGTAACTTACATTTTACTACTCCACTCACGTTAAGAAGACTATTTCTTTAATTAAAGTCATGCATATAAGCTTGAATTCGAAACTAGGATGGTTGGTCGATCCTGTGTTAAAGCTGTAAAGGTTGCTCCGCTTATTTTTTACAAGCGAATTACCTTAGAAAAATTATATTCATGTGTGCTTTACTGCTCGAATCGATGCCATATTGTGTTCTTGGTGTTTCTATAGCGTATAATGAAAAATGAACATCTAGCCTCAGTTTTTAAAACTATATACTTTCGTGAAATGTGCAATTTTTTGCAAATTTTGTAAATTGTTAAAAACTAACAAAAGAAGGAAAAGTGGCAAATATCCTAACACTCTCCTCAGAGGCAGGCCGACTTAAAAGCAGACAGGAGACACGTGGCGCCCAGCAACGCAAAGAGGGATACACAAAGATTCAACTTAACAGGATACCTACCCGGGAGAAAAGCTTACACTAGCTCAGACGAGGCCACAACAATAACTTAGAGAGCCGCTATCGGAGACGAAGTCAAGGCAGGTACATACCCATCGGTGCCTTGCTTTAGCATATATGTATGACCCCACGAAGACATCATATGCTCTTGTCTTAACACTCGAAGCATGCATGAAAGGAAGTCCGAAAAGAAGTGCCAGGACGAAGAGAAGTAGGCGATAGCAGAAGGCTAAAACACGAGAAAAGACAAAGGAAGGGGGGAGATTTTGCCGAGAATACCTTGCAGGAACCTTCTTTAGCTATAAAATATTTATATACCAGCTTAAGCATATTCAAAACGCATGCGTGCAACGTAGATATTCGTATAGCCCCAAAAGAAAAAAAATACTAAAATTTATTCGGCGGCTTCCCAAATCCGCATCCTCAGAGCATATGCTCATTAAAGCTACGCAGAAGAAGGAAGAAAGAAACCTTACGTTAAACACGTACAAAAGAAAAACCAATCGAAGAATCGATGATAAAAGATATTTAAGCTTAGAACGCTATTTTAGCGAAGTACTGTAACAGAGTTACGATTCAGGGGCACCCATCAGGTTATCGAGCAGGTCGGCTAGGTTACAATACATTCTGCCTTATTCAGCCATCACTTTCATCATCTTCACCCAAACTCACTTTCCACAAAGCGCGAAAATAAAACGCAACACCGAACTATATTCACCAGGCGGAGGACGGTCCCCGTCCCTGGAACAGTAGCCGAAACTTTTACTTCGACACTATAGTATTTGTTCCGCGGCGGAGTGCCCGTGCACTCGAACAAAAACGAAAACTCCAACTTCATTCCAGTATCATCATCAACACCTAACCTCGAACGATAAAAAGTTCAAACCACACATTTATCAACCGGTACACAAGAACCTGAAGTCCGGACCTTCCGAACAATTAGTCACTAGAATGTATTAGGCAGAGAACAGCACGAGCAAGTTAACACTGGTTACAACATTTCTGACAAAACTTAATTAATTTGACTATTCTCTAAAATTAGTTACGCATCTGAATGAAACATCCAAACGTAATCTCATTTTTAAGTAACTTTATCATATGCATACGGAAAATATCACTTCACGGACTGACATAACGAAAGGTTGAAAACTTTCAAACACTGCAATAGTACTAATCAGAGTTAAATTTTACTGGTAGTCTACCTACTTCTTGAATTAAACCTTTACACAAGGAATAACTGGTACAATTGTATTTAATTTCTTAAGCGAGAGCCAAAGTGCATTAAGAAATAATTTGAGTACTGAATTTCATTTTGAGAAACGCTTTCTGATAAATTTTAGAATTACATATAGCTGTGAATTTCATACGTTTCGGTTTCCTTCAATATAACAAATATTTAAATCATAATTCACAGCAACACTCTACGCCTTGGCGGAGCAGAAATTCTCACAAAATATTACAAGAATATGAACTTTTCGTTTCCAAAATTTAGGTTTTGGATTCTAAACTTTCAGTCCAGCAACGACACAAATTTCTACTTAAAAGTGTCAATATTTCTTTCTATGAAAACAATTGAATACATACAGTATCGTTAAGGCGAATTTAGTTTCAATATGAGAAAATACGTTAAATTATATATTATTATCTTCAGAACTAACGCAACCTAACCGCAAGTTTAATAGCACACATATGGAAGTATATAGGTTGGATTAGATTAGATCACAAAACAATTTTTAACGCATGGATTGGCTTACAGTGAGCTAGTATAACGAAGGAGATTCGAACTACGTGCCGGACAAAAGCAATGCATTACGTTTGACTGAAAACTTAAATATCTACACGGTACACGGCAAGAATTTCTAACGTAAAATTTCATTTAAAAAATCACACCAATTTCCGGACAGGCAACCAAAATCTCCAGTGATAATAGAAAGTACCCTTCTAAATATAACGCAAACAACTGAGTGAGTGCAAGGTGAGGAAGCTAAAGTTAAAACATGGCTTCCATACTGTAAATTTGCTATCAAAATATTAGGAACTAGACCTGGATTTTCGAGAGAGGCGAATTTTGAGAAATTAACCACTACATACCTGCAGTCTGGGTAGCAGACCCCTGACCAGCGAAATTACTCAGCCACATTCACAATACACACTACAGTACAAGAAAACCAAGTATACTGCATTCTCAAGAGAAACGCTTAAGTTAACCACACACACACTAAAAGGAGGTTTCAGGACCCACAATGAAATTATATTTATTAGAATGGACGAAAAGCAACCACTGACACACATAAATCAAACCAGAACGAATAAAACACTTTCATACACATTGAACTTTATTAAACAAATCACCACTCACAACCGACTTGTCCTCTTCCCGTCTAATTCATAAGGCCAACATCTACAACTACCATATTCGATGAAAAATCTATATATTTATTCGCCTCTCCTCGCTGCAGACCTGGATATCTGCTTCCATAATTTCTTTCAAAACTGTGGAGCCTGCTACGTTCAATCTAAAACTAAACCAAGCTGCATTATATTTTTAACTTTATATGTAATTTTGTACACAGCGGCTTTTCAGCAACCTTCGTGAATATTAACCATCTTGAATTAACTCTATCAGCCGCTAGCCAATCAAAAATGAGAATCTAAACCGAAGGTAAAAGAAGAGAAGTGGGTTTGACCTACATACTAACTTCCCAAACTAATTTAGCTCAACAATCGAAACTAAAGTTGAGTTATAAAAATCAAAATAAAAGTAAAGTTGACGAAGAACAAAAGACAATAAAATATTCAAAGAAAAACTGGGTAATAAAAGAAGGGCAGACATACATAGAAAGCCCGGGAAAGCAACAATGCAAGAGATAGAGTTAGGTCGACACCTTTGACACCTGGACAAATGAAAATCTTTGACGTGTACCGAAGTCGAATTAATTAAAATATTATCTTCGTCTCCGAACTAACACAGTTACAACTAAAAGAAGAGAAAGAAGGCAGATTAAAAATGAAGGGAGAGAGAGTGAGATGTGTAGCGACTGTGCGATGGTCAAT
>JAGDQP010020851.1:0-32614 GCA_022664845.1 Lepisma saccharinum | reverse complement strand
CCCTAAGCTGAAGTTGCCATTGAAAGGACGACTTTTCGACAGGGTTGAAGACATCCAAGCAGCTGTGACAGCGGCATTACGGGCCATACCACAAACTGAGTTGCAGAAGTCATTCCACTCCTTGTGTGATCGTGCCACTCGTTGTATTGATGCAGGAGGGATGTACTTCGAATAATAAACAGGTATTATTCAATTACTTTTGTTTGTTTCGTCAGAATAAAATCAGTCTCATTACTTAATTGTCGGACTGTGTATATTAAAATCTTAAACTTTATGACCTTCGGGGGTCGCTTTAATGTTTCTTGAATGAGCTGAAAGTTTACAGGGCACCGTTTTACGCGGATTGGAATAACTTTGAAGGTTGGAACACGAAAAATATTTCATTTCACAAAATCACATACACGTAGCTAACGACCACCCTAGTGTGTACATGAAGTTTCAAAACCGGCATCAATTACCTGTGTTTCCTTAAGAAGAAAAACAGCAGCCATTTGTACTTGATTGTCACTACTTTCTATGGATTGATTGTAGATCATTTCCTTTGCAGTAGTAATTCCATCGCTGAAAATAATACCAGTAAAAAAGCTTATATACAAAAATTCTGCATCTGTTTTAAATTAAAATACGGGATTCTAAACTTAATATTAATGAACTGACAGTGAGTTACTTGACTTTCTAGTCCAAACAGTTAAACTGTGTGAAATAATTGCATACAATGAAGAGCCTACCTCAAAGCACATGGTAAAGTGAAAGACAGTGCATTAGGTAAAGATCTACATTGACATTGTGTTGTAAAACAGTGATAGAGGCTGAAAAATTTTAATCACATACATGTTCATCAGTATCATTCGTTTTATGAGAATGGAATAGTGACATCACGAGTAAAATATCGTGTACAAGGCATGTTATTTTTATGCATGGTCAATTCATGAAAGACGAAAGACGATCGTTAAAGTTACTTGATATCTTGACGTATGCTCTGTGTTAAAAGTGAAGCTACTGCAAATTAATATCTACAAGGGTCTATAGTGGCTAATACGAGGTAAATCATCCAAAACAGTGTTGCTGAATAAATTATTTTAACGGTGTACCACACTGGTACACAGTAACGGCTCAATTGAACCGCTAGTGGGACAGTGACTGGAGCATAATTGTATTATTGTATAGCGGAGTATGAGGTTGCAAGGAACTGGAGCAAGGAGCAGCTCTAATGGGTAATGGCTCGTTGAACCGGGTCTTGGAAGAGCAGTTGCAGTAAAACCTCTGTTAACCGAAATAGCGTATAACCGAAATGACAAAAAAATAGAAAATTTGAAAAGCTAACAGAAAAAGGTAGAAGATGTTTCCAAAAAAACAGTAAACTTAATTGTATAAGAAGTTGACCAACTGTAGAAGCATTTAAAGCTTTATTAAAAGTATGATATATACGTAATCTAAAAGTGTATTTTTTTATCATTGCCTTCAATTTTTTCATTTTAAATTTGAAAAAAAAAATACACATTTTTTAAAATGAAATTTTGGTTATCCGAAATGACTTCCGACCCCTTTATTTCGGATAACAGAGGTTCTACTGTATTGTAAAATCTCGGAGGATGAGATTACTCGATGACCGAAGTTGTCAGGACTGAATCCAGGTAAACCAGATTTTGGAGTTAAGAAACGAATGGCAGTCTGTTGAACTGTGGCGCACTGAACTGGTCAACATCAGGAACAGGAATAGAGGCGCGTCACAGTGGCCAGGATCATTCAAAAGACCTCCATCATACAGGGAATATTTTTTTAGTATTGCAGAAACAAAGTAAGTACTTTTCCTAGTTGATAGACGAGCAGTTATTTTTGGCTTGAATGAGAACTAGTCCATTATATTCATCTAGCAAAAACACAGGAGTACCACAGAAATTTCCTGATGAACTTGCCCATATTCTGTCATGTATTGCTGCAATTCTGGCAGAAGCTGTTAGGCTTAATTAGTGTGAAACAAAGTGAAATTAGCGAGATCATTCAATAGAACGAAAATACTTGTATTGGAACGTGAGTAAATGCAGTATTTTTGTGGGTTATTGTAACTGCATGCCATACTGAAAGAAATTAAGTACGCATGCATTGTGTTTATGGCAGGTCGAAGTCAAGAAAGTAGGCCTAGGTCAGAAAAGTCACGTTTATGCTATTGACTTCATTGAACGGGGTCAATTAGATATATTCAAGGGAGTGTGAAAAACTATTTTCGATTTTGCGCATGGTTGCATGTATTTACTATATACCTGTGGCAAATAAACATTTCTAGCGGGTGTTGTTTGATAAGCCAAACCCACGCACTGGGAAAAATATTACATAACCATTCATTGTTGCAAATTTCAGGAATTAGTTAAGATAAGAATATATCGTAATGCTTTACGGTTAGTTATAATTTCGTTTTGCTATCTGAAGTAGTGATCCTTGGTTAACTGTTGACCAATATACTTGATAACAGAAAAGGGGGCTGTGGAAGTATTGAAGTATTTTTTTCATCAAACGTTGGTTATTATGTTTGGAAGTTTTGCAGAGCTTGAACGACGAATTGATGCAAAAGTATTATAAATCCTGGTCTTTGAAAGTCTCTCGTTGAACGTAGTGAGTTGTCTAGCCCAGTTATTTAGTCTTGTAGAAGCGTGGGTAACTTAAGCCAGGTCAGGATTTTCTTGAATTTCGTACTGAAAGTTGTGTGGTGGAAAGTGCTGTTTGCAAGTGTTGTTCAGAACAGAAAGTCCTCTTGAGTTTGTGGATAGGGGTATGGCCCATCATATTTTCATTGAGTCTAATGTGTTCCATGGTTTATAAAATTGAAACGAAAAGTAGTGAAATTTAAAATAAAATATTTAGTTTATTAAAGAATCACATGATTGAACATTGAGTAAGTAACGAAGTGCTTTCTTTATACGTTATTTCAATCATTACCTACTATTCAGGAAAAGGCTAGTCTACAAGTGTACTAATACATTTTGCATGTAATATTCGTATTGTTCCAATGCAAAGATCAAGATTGAATGCGGTCATAGCTTGTAATGAAAAAGCCTGAGTGTTAATAAAATCATTTGCAGGAAAAATAGTTCTATCTATACTTTCCTCTTTGTGTTGATCGATATTTATGCAAATAATTTTCTAAACATACCGAAGTGGCAACATTAACAATTTTAGGTTATCTATAACATTTTTATATGGACTTTGCAACAAAAACCCTGCAAATAACGTGGGTTGAAATTAACATGCGTACATGCCTGTTAATATTTCGTTCTGGGTATTATTAGAATACCTCAGTCGCTGTAAGAAAAAACTCAAAGAACGAGGGATTTTTAAATATTTTTAAGTGTTAGATTGTCTCTCTGTATTGGGTAACGCGTTCAATATCACGTCCAATCCCGTGAACTTCGTTGGTCAAGAAAAAAGGAGAAAAGTAGGTAAATTGTAAATGTTTTTGTGAGGTCTCTGTTGTGAACAGGTAGTCGGTGAAACGTTGACGGTCAGGTGCAGTGTATCTTGTCGGTTTGTTTTGGTAGACCATAATTATTCGTTGGTTCGGATTGTCTTGTTCTAGGATTAAGTCTAAGCTTGTATCATCCTTCAACCTTGCCACTAACCCGTGGGAGTGGAAGGAAGCTTGTGTTGTAGTGGTTGCGCGGTTAGTTCGATACCATGGAGTTTATTCCATTGCTGGCTTACAAACATCGACAAGTTTTCTGCTCATGTCTGTTGTTTCCTCGTGGAATTGGTTTGGTTGTGGAGAGTATCTATCAGTGATACTCTGTCATTGGTCCAGTTCTACAGAAAAAAGAAACTTTGTTGGTGGATTGTGGAAGGTGGGTCCGGTCAAGATTGGCGAACAGTTCCGCGAGCAGATCCTGTCTTGCCTAATTGTTCTGGATAGCATTTGGTGAAGGAAGAGTAGAGCCTGCCATAGTTTCATGTAGTTTAACTAAAAGAAACTCTTCTCATCCGTCTGTCTTTTAACGCAGGAAATCAAAGTAAAAATAGAATGATAGTACACCTTTGCTTATCTTCAGTAGAAAGTTTTTGTGATTGGATGGTTGGTATTTGTATCTAATCTTTGATCTAAAGAAACGTTCATGGAGAAGAAACTTTTAAAAAGTGTAGTATTCGCAATATAACCGACGGATGTAACTTAATGTTGCTGCAATTAGCAGAATTTAGAATGGAATGAAAGTTGTAATGCATGGGTACCCTGTGGGTACTTCTAAATAAATGCTTTTTTTCTGTATAATACTTAAAGAAATCATGGTATAATGCTTATGTGAAGGTAATAAACAGCTGGCCAGTCACTATACATATATCGAGGTATTGCACAAAATAGTGGAATCACTTATCAAAAGTGAGATATATTGTAACTGTGCTTAGTAACACTGATCGCTAAGTAAATCAACCGTCTTTTGTTTGTTTCAGTAGGATTTACTGTGCACTAGTAGTAGAGTAAGTGCGTGTGGTAGCGGATGGTAGAGTAAGTGCGTGTGTGTGCAGGTGTGGTGAGTGAAACTTGATGGGAGTTTCAAAGAGGTTCAATTATTGATGCCCGTCTAGCTGGAGCATTTGTGTACAAAACAGCGACGTTATGCGGTGTAACACAAGGTATGGTATCGAAAGTAATGAGTGCATACACAGTGCGCGGTAAACCAGGGTCGGAGAAGCACAACAGCGCTTGAATACGAAGCTGCAGGATAGGGCCGGCCGGCCTTGAAGCGGATTTTGACGTCGCAGAAGAGGTACTACACTAAATTTAAATAAAGACTCCTTTTGACGTCAGACAAACAAAAGATTGTTATCAATGGGAGGTAATCACGTCGTTAAATAAAAACTAATGTATGGTTTTACTATGTTGAAAGTAGATTCTGTTTCTCAAAGACTACAATTTATTAAGTGATATTCAGTAACACTTTCTTCTTTTTCCTGTAAATAGCTTCTATTGTGAAAATATGTTACGTTTCCTGTGTAAATACATAAATAAAACAATTGTAGTTTTCCATTGGAACATAAAAAGATTTCAAGAATATTCATTTTAGTTCCTTTTATTTTTGCTTTGTGCGATTAAGTGTAACATAAAACTACCTCGTGATATTTTTTAAATGATCACGCGTTTTTATATAATAATAATAATAATAATAAAGAAAAAGATAAAGATATACGGACATTATATTAGAGACATTTCTCTCGACATGGATACTTTGATAAATAACTTTGCAGAAACATTATATAGAATGGTCAATTATACGTTTCTTACCTTGCTAAGGTAGGCAATGCTGAATTGTAAGCTATACAAGAGCCATGGACAGAGTTGACAAATTGTCCAGGAATCCGAATTTCACCTGAAATATGCACCACTAACCATTTTGGTGTAGATCTGATCTAAAAAGGAAAAAAAAATGAACAAAGAACTCGAGATTTTATTTTTTGACATAATACATGTAGTAGTAAACAATGCATTTTCAGTGTGTTTATGCAATTAAATATTATTAAGCAGATTTGTGTTACAATTCTATTTTCATGAATCCTTTTATACACTTTCTGTATATTTTGTTCACGATATGTTCTGTTAAAATCAAATTTACACTCTCTCACATCAAACTTCTAAAAGGTTTAACGACAAAAATGGCAGAGTTAGTTTATCATCAGCATTTGGATCAGTTAAAACATGAGGTTAACGCTGTGATAATCCGAGTTTTGTCCCCGATTCAGCCAGTTCACAATGGTTCGTGGTGTCATCAAATCTTGGAACGTTAATTGAACTCATTTCCGGACGTCATAGAATAAAGAAATTTTGCATAGCGACGAAAGTCCAGTGACAATACAATATTCCATTGTTACTTTCATATATTTCTATATATTTCTATATTTTAAAAGCAAATTTTAATATTTTTTTTTTTATTCTCAACTTCTTTATCCTAAAATTAATACTAGCCTGGGTTATTCTGGTCGCAGAACACTTTAGGATTTGGGTCCCAAAACATTTAGCTTGAGAAAATGTATCCGAACATCGAAATTACTCAAAAAAAAAAATAAATAAATAAAGACATTCTTTTCTTAATCAATTCGTACTAAAACGTAAAAACAAATGTTTATGCATGACTAAAAAGAGAATAATGGGGTGCATTATTTCAAGAATTTATAAAGTGACTGCATATGAAAGCGCGCCCTAAGCTTTATATATATATATATATATTTTACTTTTTAGTACGAATTGCTTAAGAAAAGAATGTATTTAAAAAGTTTTTTATTATGTTTTTTCTTTCTAGGCTTATTACTACACCCTTACTTGTAAAGCCCGTTTGTTTGCATCTTTGCACATTTAAAATGCGCAGAAGTCATCCAAACATGACTTAATTGAGGTGTATTAAAAGCTGCGATTTAAACACTATGTGTACATTTTTCCTTACAGTATATGTAGAATCAGGGACAATAAAAATGACCACCCTAAAGCCAGCAAAACACAGGTGTAAAATTGCTTATATAAGTTGTAGGGGTTTCCTGATAGTCACTGAAGCTCACTACGGTTCAACATGATTTGGAAATAATAATAATGGATTCTTTCTACTCCAAATACATAATTTGTAAAAGTTTACCCATAGCGAATTAATAAATGATCAAAATAACTTTGACTGGCGATTTCCGTAACAATAATAATGCTGTGTACTTGTTAATCAAAAAATATAGATTATACGACACTGGCGGTACCTAGCGTTGAGCTTGAACGATAAGGGGCCCAGTTTTCAAACCTAATGCTAACCAGTAGAGACGGCATAGCTGTTATTTTTCAATAACTGTTATAAAAGTTAGCGTTACATAAAAATAACAACTATATATAACAGTTAAAAATAACAGCTTAAAATATCTCATTAGAATTGGGACTTATCGATTCGCAACTTTTAAGAAACAGAATGAAGGCACCATTTTAGGTTAACGTAGGTCCTTCTAGCGTGTTATGTGTGCAGTAGTACATATTAAACAAATATATAACCTTATACACGTGCGTAAGGTATATGCGAGCAAGAGTTATGCACTATTGCTAAGACTAGGTACATATTTTAACCGCCACAAAATTATTATATGAATTATCGGAGATTGCATTAACTGATGGGTGGGAACTTTTATAACATCACAATAATTTAAGTCAGGGACATATGAAGAGATGGGTTCTGTGACAGGGAGGTGTAATTCAGTTTTATACTAAATTAGTCTAATTTTTGGCGTTGTAATATTTAATATGAATTTCATGCCTAGGTCCCAATCGAAAGCCCGTGGACCTCTCCTAAAACCAACTGCTATATACTTACCTGACTTAAATGTAAATTCTAGTTGGTAGCGGCTTTTATACATATAATTTACTTATTGTTTTCGCGAATAATTCGTACAGATATACACTAGGGCCTTGTTAAACCGAATTTGAGAGAACCAAGAGGAGGGAAAGAATCTGACTCCGACTTGTTTCAATTGGTATTGGCTCCACTACTGTATCTTCGTTTTCAATGCAAGTTGGAGCTCAAACCTTGCTCTGGAAGTCCTAGTAATTCTGAAAAAAAGGGGGGGGGGAAGAACTTTATGTTTAAACAGCATTCGCACGTTTTAAGAACATGTAGGAACCCTCAAATACAAATTGCGGAGACAGGGCAACTATGAGAAACTTGATAATGTTTTTGCAACAGTGAAGCGCAACTGTTATGCTTTATTATTTGACCTTATACCAGAGTTAGAGGGAAAAGTAGTGAAGACAAACGGGCTTAATAACTGTACATAAACGACGTAAAGTAATTGCATGCACAATTTGTATGCCGTAATAAGTGCCAAATTATATTTCACCTGTTTTTATATTAAACAAATTATACATAATAATTTTTGAATTTTATTTATGGCCTTTTGGCATCTAAGGCTCAGATCGGTAATAATTATTTTGCGTTTCGTTGTAATGACTCATTCCTTTAATAACACTGTCTTATTTCTCGTTGAACTGGGGAGGAATTATTTTTGGAAAGCGGTCCCGATAATACTTATGAATATTTAACGAATGAACTGCCTAAGATTTTGGCATTTTTATTTTAGCTGAGAAAATTGGAAACCCGTAATTGTGGATTTCATACGCCACGCTTTCTTATTTCTCATCAATAACTAATTTCTTCAAATTGTGTTAGTTGATTTCAAAGACATTCATAAGTATTATCGGGGCACTTTCCAAAATTCCATTAAGGTTTCCATTTGGCCGCCAGTATCTTTTAAAATATGGGAATGTACACATATAGTCAAGAAGTGTAGGAACTGAGGTGTCTTCAATTTTTACAAAAATATTATTGTGTGTAACGAAAAGAAGGAGATGAAAACAGAACCTAACCAGTTGTTCCACGTTAAATTCAATTCTGTATTAATATTTTTTTACACCCTCCATTCCGAAAGAAACCGAACTTTTGAAAACAAATAGTACCACTAGTGCCATCTGTTGTAATATTTTACCGGTAGATGGCGTAGTCCCTCATTGACAACTGGTATAAATGTCATGACATTTGGATGCACGGCAACAAAGTTATTGCGTTTCAACTGTCAGTGTGTTGTGTACATCGGTCGGAAAATGAGTTTCAAACAACGAGCTGCAATTGAGTTTTGTGTTAAACTGGGTAAACCTTTTACTGAAACGCACCAAATGCTACAAAATGCATATGGTGATGAGTGTCTATCCCGTACGCCAGTTTACGAGTGGTTCAGGCGATTCAAATCGGGTAGAGAGACGCTGGATGATGACGAAAGATCAGGCCGTCCCAGAACCGGATTATCGGAAGAAAACATCGAAAAAGTGCGTGAATTCATCAAACATAACAAAAAAGCGTCGGTGAAAGTTATTGAAATGGAATTAGGCATTCCTCAAACAACCGCATACCGCATTTTGACCGAAGTTTTGGGCCTTAAGAAGGTTAATTCGCGGTTTGTACCACACAAACTCACCGAAGACCAAAAAGTTGATCGAATTACGCATTGCAAAGACATTGTTAAAAGTGCTCGGCAGGATCGAAACTTCTTGAAATCGATTGTAACTGGTGACGAGACGTGGTGTTTTGACTATGAGCCCGAAACAAAGCGGCAAAGTGCTGAATGGAGAGCGCCGGATGAAGGACCACCCAAAAAAAGTCGCTTGGTGAAGTCAAAAGTTAAGGTGATGCTGATTTGTTTTTACGATTCAAAAGGAATTATCCACAAAGAATTTGTTCAGCCCGGCCAGACAGTCACTGGAGAGTTTTACTTGGGCGTCATGAAGCGTTTGCTGGCAAGAATTCGTCGTATTCGGCCCGAATATCGAGAAATCGGCAGTTGGACTCTTTTGGACGATAATGCACCATCACATCGTTCGCGACTTGTAACTGAATTTTTGGTCAAAAATCACATTATTCGTTTGCATCATCCGCCCTATTCACCAGATCTCGCTCCGTGCGATTTCTATCTGTTCCCGAAACTGCATTTGGCGATGAAAGGAAAGTGGCACGCATCGATTGAAGCCATTGAGAAGGCGACGACCGCCGTCCTAAAGACCATTCCAATAAAGGACATGGAGAAGTCGTTTGACAACTTGTTGGAGCGTGCAAATATGTGTATCGATGCAGAAGGGGAATACATTGATTAATAAAAATGATTTGTTCCAAAATGTACATTGTTTTTTTGTTTTTTTAAAACGTTCGGTTTCTTTTGGAATGGAGGGTGTATGTACCAAAGAAAGCGTATTCCATATTTCTATTTACCGTATTATTAGCGAAAAGTTTTCTGGAGTAAATATTATCCACTTAAAAATAATTAATTTAAAAATCAATTTTTCATGTACTTGCTTGTCACAATGCTAATATTTATATTTAAAAAAAATAATATTTCAAGTTATTTTCTTACGGAAGAGCGTCATAACTAAAATTATGACATTCAGAGATTAATCTTTCAGTTACTTCTTTATGGAAAAGTGTGATAACTCAAATGACAACAATCATAAATTAATTTTTGCGTTTATTTCCTTGCGAAAAGTGTCATAATTCAAATGATGACAATGAGATATTAATTTTTAGAATTACGTACTCGTGGATTAATGACTTAACTAAAAATATGACTGTTTACAACAGTAGAAATACCGTAAAACTCACCTCTTTCTTCGAGAAATTTGATATAAGTCAGAAAGTGTCGTCTTTCTTCAAGCTATTTACAAACAAATATTGTCGTAACTACAAACGTGTCACTATACTACAAACACAAACGCATACCTCCCTGTAGCAACTCACTTGTGACACTGTTCTCTAAAGAAAGGAGTCAAAGTTCAAAAAATGGAAAAACGACACAATTGATCTCTAGCGGAGACCGTTCAAGCTACGAGTACGAAAACACAACTTTACAACCTGCTGTCAATGCCTTCACAAACTGGTGTACACAGTGGAAAGACTACAAACGCCCAGAAAACACAATCGCTTATCATTCATCCACCTCGCTGCAGCTATCGTGTCCGCCGAAATCCTAATCTTTTCCCTTTACTGTCAACGAAATTCCTGTCATACATCATCCACAGGCCACATATTTTAGAATCATTTTGAATTCTAAACTAACTTGGAAGTCACATTTGCACAAAATTCAATCATAAGCTACTAACGTCCCAATTTACTTAAACGGGGCTTACATACTCCGAGAGTCACGTAAGTTTTCATATGCCCTGCGCTAACATATGGACACACCTGTTGGATCGCTGCTCCAAATGACTTATATGAATGTCTTTCCATTTTCGAAAGACATGCTCTGAGATTGGCCTACAGAATAAAACTTCCATCACCAACAGCCGATTTACACCAATGTATGAACGAACTTTCCTAGAGTTACAGAAGAATTTCTTGAAAAAAACTCCGTACAAAATACGTCACAAAGGCAATAGCAGAGAGAAACCTACTATTTCTTGATACTTTCCAAGATGCCATCCACGACTCACCTCCAAAATATACCTGTTGTCCATTAGAGCGCTTACTCACCATTTTCTCTCATGGCCTCGACGACCTTCTTCAGCCAGAGCTAGCCATATATAGCCCAAATCATCTATCACCGCACGTTTATCCTTCACAGCACTAGTGTTTCATCCGTGTCTTTAACAAGGGCTTATTTGTCCCACATCAGCTTCGAGCAGCCCAGAAGCAGAAGATAACGAAGCATTTGTCTTTTTAATTACCAAACTCTTTGTCTTGTCAAGGTCCACTGCATACATTTTACACCTCAAACATTACAAAATATTTATATCATGTAAATACCAGGGTGAGTCATATATTCTTAGCGTTTTCATGGATAATGTGCAACACCCGCCTTCCCCCGTACCACAGAAGCCTATTCGCCGAAGTACATCCCATCACACTGTATGGTCCTTCTCCAACGTTCCACCAGTGACATAGCGCTGGAGTGTATGGCAGCAATTCATATGAAAAAAGTTTCTCTAAGTTGAATTCACGACTGATTGCGAGCATCAGCACATAGTGGGTGTCTTTCTCTGTTTCAACACTTTGGCTGGTTGTATTTGCTTTAAGCTTGCTCATTCTAGTAAAGGTACATGTCGGGACACGACAGATTCTTTCTAACAGTAGGGTAGTTTGACGAATCATTCGTTCCTTCTTGAATGCATTATATTTTGCAGAACCTACGTCCTGTACATTCAGTAGGAAGTTCTTCACCTCAGACGTTGCCACAATCCCACTAACGATGATGTTGAGTCCGCAGTCGGTGTCCGGATCAGTGAAGATACTGTCATGATCACAGATGAAATTAATAATCTTTTGTACATCTTGTTCGTCTCTATTCATTCGTTCTGAGCTCCACTCGACATATTGAATTTCTTCTACGTTTCCTGTGGCGACGTCTGAGATGCCCGAAAACCTCAGTAACGCAGTTTTGATAACACTTTCGTAGTGATATAGGAGTTACCATTTCTGTCTGCTATCCGTCTTAGCTGACATTCTTATCAGACCACCCTGTACTTTTGAGGATCAAATAAGAGTCTGTTCGAAAGCACGGTCTGTTGCTACCTGTTAATTTACACGGTGAACGTTTTACACTCTTTCCATCTGGCACAGTTGAAGCGTACCTCTTAAGTTAGTGGTCTCTCACCAGGCGCCTCGAAAGTGGCGGATAGGGGAATGCCGACCAGATAGGGTGGGTACCGGAAATATTCCGGGGCAGACCAAAACCAGTACTACTGCCTTGCAGTTAATAGAGGCATCTACCACGACTAAGATAAGATAACCCCGAACAAAAGTATAATGGGAAAGGGAAGCAGCTTCACCATTGCGACTCAGGCTAAAGATGAATGACATCGGCAAGGTTCACGACATCTTCAATGTCGCCTTTACTGCGTGGTCGTAGAGTTACACGGTTAAACACATCAAGAAATGGTAACGTGTGGTATATTAATTCTCCTGGGGTAAAATATTCCGGATGTAACCCAGTCCTTCATTCGGATCTCCGGACGGGGACTGCTTCAGGGTGCTTCAAGAACAGGATTAAGAAAGATTTTAGAATAGGAACGTGGAATATACGAACGTTATACAAAACGGGCACTCTTCAGGTGGTGGTAAGCGAGACCGAGAAGTACAAGATGGACATATTAGCCATACAAGAAGTCCGATGGTAGGGTCAAGATAGTATCCGACACGAAAAATACACTTCCTACTACGGGGAAAGTCAGTCACATAATTTCCGATCAGCATTCCTCATTAAGAACGGCATACTTCCGGCGCTTCAAAATATAGAGTTCGTAAACGAACGACTATCCTCGATGGTGCAGCACGGTTTAATAAATGTCTGTCCACTGAGCGATGAGGCTGATGGGAACGGCGAAGATATATTCTACGATGAGCTAGAAAGGCTTTGGCCGATTACCGAAGTTTAATTCGAAAATTTGAGTTCGGTGTTTTCAACGCAAAGGTAGGGAAGGAAGAGAAATACAGACTTCACGAAAAGACCAACAACAAGGAGAAAGACTGGTAATTTTCGCGATTTCGAAAAACATACTGGTAAAGAGCACGTACTTCGAACACAAAGACATACACAAATAAACATAGGTATCTCCGGATGGCAAAACTCTCAACCAGATCGATCACGTATTAGTAGACAAACGAAGACACAACAACATAATGGATGTTAGGTTTTACGGAGGAGCCGAAGACGACACCGACCATTATTGATCACAAAAATAAGGAAAAAGTTACACATCGCGAACAGAGAAAGCAAAGGATCAAAATTCGAAGTGAAACAAATTCGAAGTGAAACAATTAAATAATTCGAGTATAAAAGCAGATTACAAACTTGAACTCTCAAATAGGTTCGAAAGCTTAGCCGACTCGCGTAATAATAAAGATGATATTATATAATGAAAGTGATATAAATAAGACGTGAAAGGCAATTTGTGAAACAGTTAAGGGTGCAGCTAAGGAACAAGAAACAGCAGAAAAATAAACCTTGGTTTGATGAAGAATGCCTTAGGGTGAGGGACGAAAACATACAAGGCAACGAAGGCTAAGTAATAAAAGAAGAGCAAATACCAACCACTACAGTAAAGTGAAACGAAACGCCACACGTAGGCTCAGAACCAAATATCGAGAATATCTTATGCAGAAAATTCAGGAGATAGAGGAAAACGGCAAAACAAATAACATACCAGATCTGTACAAAGGGCTAAATTCGTTCAGAAAAGGTTACCAGCCGAAGTTAAAGATGATTAGAAATGAACGTGGAAATATTTTCGCCTTGAGACAAATTTTAGAGAAGAAATGGCAATACAATGTTCACCAGCTATTCATTGTTTGTGAGAACGTATATGATTCGATCAAAATGGAAAAGTTATACAGTATCCTGATGGGATTTCGAATTCCGGAAAAACTGGTTTAGCTAGTGAAGATGTGTCTCAGCGACCCCATAAGCAGAGTGCGGATAGGTAATAATATGTCAGATAATTTCGAGATTCGCAATAGATTGAAACAAGGCGATATCTTATCACCATTACTGTTTAACTTTGCGTTAGAATGTGCTATTTAGAAAATTAAAGGGTACGAAATGGGGCTAAGATTAAATGGTTTTAATCAACTGCTCTTATACGCAGATGACGTAGGAAGACAATAGAGATGCACTACAAGGCAACACTAAAGTCTTAGTAGATGCGTGCTATGAAATAGTTCTACAGGTAAACATACATAAAACAAAATACATGATAACAAGCCGAAACACAGGAAATGAAGGAAACAGAGACATAATAATTAGGGATTGTTAGGGGTATGAAATGCTGCTTTTATGGTAATATTATTTTATTTCCAATATAAATGAAGAATGTTACTAATAGTCTTCTGATATCCGATAAATAGAAGTTAGTTTAGTAGAGATTCTGCCTCAACTTATTATATATAGTATCTCTCTACACATACTTTCATAACTAGTTAAAGACATGGAATTATCTCATAAGAATTTTTACTTACTAGCAAAGATTCCATATTAGTTCAATCGTAATACTACTAGCCAATATCGACAAGGTTAAGTTTCATTAGGTTAGTTAGTATTTATTCCACAAACATAGTCTTACTTCAATACAGTTCCATTTAGATAACAATGTGATTAAGTTGCTTTAGGTTATTTTCATGCAAAGCGTAAAATGTAGAATGCGAATTATAGTCCATAGCTCAGTTAGATTGTATTTCAATTTACTCTACAAAAAGACAATAGATAAGCATGCATTTCAGTCAACGTTCATATTTCTGAAGTATGTCCATACTGCGAGTATAACTTCATTGTATTTGTATCAACAATAGGGGACGGAAGAAATAAAAAGTCGCTTAGTATCGGGCAACGCATGTTTCTATTTAGTTTAATTACTTCTACCATTGCGATTAATATCAAGGAAATTGAATTTGAAAATATACAGAACGGTTATTCTGCCGGTAATAGTTTATGGTTGCGAGGGTTGGAGTACGACCCTAGCAGATAAACATAATTTACTTGTGTTTGAAAATAAGGTTTTGAGAAAGATATACGGGCCGAAACGGAATGAGCTGAACGGAGAATGGAGGAGACTACATAGTGAAGAACTTTACGGACTGTACGACTCCATGAAATCGAGACGACTAAGGTGGGCAGGCCATGTAGCTTGGATGGGAGAAAAAACGAAGATTATATTCAATCTTGGTTGGAATGGCGGAAGGAAATAGACCGTTGGTAAGTCCGAGATGTCGTTGAGAGGACAATATTAGAAGAAATCTTCGAGAAGTAGGTGTTCGTGATGAAAACTGGCTTGATGTTGCCCGGGATAGAACCAATGGCGAACGTTTGTTACTGCGGGTATGAACTTGCGAGTTCCCTAAGCCATAGAGTTAATTAATTATATCGCGTAGAATAAGTAAGTATACGTCTCTCCTTATAGTTAACTTGTTTTTCTAGAAATATGTCATTTTACCTGTAAAAAGTACAGTATAAAAACCTCTTCGGGGTAAAGACAAGAGTGACGCAAGAATTCTACTCACAAAAGAAGGGATATCCATTTTGCGAGTTACTTTCCTTGTGTCACTATGACGGAAGTGATTCCTTTGTAATAAAATTAGGAGATTTAATATCCTTTCGCCATAGTGACACAAGGAAAGTAACTCGCAAAATGGATATCCCTTCTTTTGTGAGTAGAATTCTTGCGTCACTCTTGTCTTACCCCGAAGGGGTTTTGATACTGATATCACTTATTTTGTAAGGCTGCCTATTAAAAAAAAGTGCATAGTTTTTATACAAAAGGCCGATTTTGGGTCGTAACTCGAAAACGGTAACTCCTATCAACAAAATAAGCTCCGATTTACTCTAACTCGTTGGAACCCGCAATTTACCCCCCAAACCCCGGTGACCAACCACTTTGGACTAAAGCAAAAAGACAGACAGAATGACGGAGGCCATTTTCTATCATTCGTGAAAATTCTGTGGTTGGGCTAAATAGGTCATAACTTTTAAACCCCTTCACCGATTTTGATGGGTGATACACTGTTTGAAATGTATTTAAGCGTAGATTGACTGACTTGACATAGTATGAGTTACAAAATAGTGCATCAAAATGAGCTTTTGTCACATCTAACGGTAGGACAAGACATGAAACGATACGATAGGACACTTCACAGGACAAACTTTATGAGATTCTTACCGATATTCGATATTGTGTACACAGAAAACATTGTAATCGAACGACACATTTCCAGACGGTATAGTGCATGTCGTACATTTGTACGACACATGATCATGGACGTGTTCTCCTATACTTGTGACTCTCTTCTCTATGAGAATGGCGCAGATGAATTAGCATCTTCTTTGATTGAGATGGTGGAAACACTGTTCAACAATGAAAATGTAAATTGAACAAAATCACCTAATTCTTATTGATTTTGTGGTGCTTATCACGAATGTGAAAGCGAAAATCGAATATTAGCTCTGGTTTTTGTTTTACATCCATGTTTTAAAATAACGTTATAATAGTGAATATATTCGCTTTATTTGGGGTTAAAATGTCCCTGATCTGCCAACACTGGAGGAACTATACAAACGCTTTGTTTCTGTCTATTTCTTATCACATTTGTTTTCTGCTATTGTTCGAAACAACAACGCTATTGCAGTTATCAGAGCTGTTGATGTGATTTTCTTGTAGTGCTGCATATAAAAAGACAGTTTTACAAGCATATTTTTGAACAGTTCCTCTGAGTTGCTTGAAATGACATTTTGAATGTTTGAATAGACGAAAATGCCGCGACATTGTGTGAATAGAACGGACAATTTCTGCTACGTGTGTGGAGAAGTAACATTTTCGTCACAAAAGCAGCATATAACACACCATTAATAAGAAATGCTTATGAACTTTATTATGGTTGTAAAATTGGAGACCAGGATAAGGCTTGGGCACCCCTTATTGTTTGTAACACTTGTGAAAGCAATCTGAGAAACATGATTAATGGGAAGAGACGTTCAATGCCTTTTACAGTGCCTATGATTTGGTGGGAGCCAAGCGACCACATCAAAGATTGTTACTTTTGTATGGTTCCTTCTGTCCAGAAGGGAATTTCCAGGAAGAAGAAGCGGGCCTTGGTATATCCTAATATTCCTTCTGCAATGCACCCAATTCCACATGGAGAAGGACTACATGTTCCTGACCCACTCAAAGAATACGACCTTTCTTCCGAAGATGATCAAGAAGTTGTAGCTCTGAACCAAGTACTTCGAACGGCCCTGAATTTGTGGTAAACCCCCCCCCCCCAAGTGAACCACATAGACCCACTCAAGAAGAGCTAAGTGATCTAATCAAGGATTTAGACCTACCAAAAAGAAAGCAGAAATTTTAGCGTCACGGTTAAAACAATGGAATTTATTGCAGGAAGACGTCAATATTTCAGTGTATAGGAATAGGGAAAAGAAGTTCACCTCATTTTTTACTATGCAAGAGACACTTGTGGCATGTATAGATATAAGTGGTCTCATGAAGACTCTCAAAATTAATTACGATCCTAGGGAGTGGAGGCTCTTCATAGATTCGTCAAGGGTGAGTTTAAAGGCAGTGCTTTTACATATTGGAAATGAACTTCCTTCAATTCCAGTAGGTTATGCAGTTCATATGAAAGAATCTTATGAAAATTTGAAACGTTTACTTCAAGCCATTAGATATTATTATTTTCAGTGGGTCATTTGTGGTGACCTCAAAGTGATAGCGCCGTTGTTAGGTGTGCAGTTAGGGTATACAAAATATTGTTGCTTTATTTGTGAGTGGGACAGTAGAGATCGTGCATCTCACTACGGCAAAAGTGACTGGAGTACAAGAGAAACTCTTCAGCAAGGGGTGAAAAATGTGCAACATGAACCACTTGTAGATCCTAAGCGAATTTTGCTTCCCCCGCTTCATATTAAATTAGGTCTCATGAAAAGTTTTGTTAAGAGCATGAACCAAGAGGGTGAGGCCAATAAGTACTTAAGAAGAAAATTCCCTCGCTTAAGTGACGCCAAAGTTAAAGAAGGCGTCTTCATAGGACCACAGATTCGACAGCTATTCAGAGATCATCGGTTCGATGAAATTCTGCAAGGTGAGGAAAAAGCTGCGTGGGAAAGCTTGAAAAGTGTTTGTTCACAATTCTTGGGAAGACACTGAGCAACAAATTACAGAGAATAGTGGCTGAGTTGTTGTTATGCTACGAGAAACTTGGTTGCAATATGTCTCTGAAACTCCACTTTCTTCATTCCCATCTCGACTTTTTTTCCTGAGGATTGTGGAGCAGTAAGTGACGAACATGGTGAGCGTTTTCATCAAGATATTACAGCCATGGAGAACAGATATGAGGGCAAGTTGAGTTCTAACATGTTAGCAGACTACTGTTGGACTATTGCAAGGGACGCTCCAGATGTTGTGTGTAAAAGGCAGGTCAAGCGAAGACGCTCAAAATGAATTCAACAGGAATCTATTTTGTACAAGGGATCTCACGAAACTTTTGTCTATATTGTAGTGTAGTTGTTGGTTTGAAACTTTATATTGTATTTTACTTTGCTTCTTTTGGAACTGTTGGATTTTGGCTATACTAATTGTGAATTCTCATTCAACTGTAAAGAAATTAGGACTACTTCGTGCTGATTTTACTTGATGTAGCAAAAACATATTTGTACATATTTTTTAACGATTTAAGGTTTATAATGAATTTTATTATTGATTTATAATGTTTGCCCTAACCACTATTGTTTAATTCTATGCACTGCAATATTTCACAAATTTGTTCTACCACAATTTGAAGCTCGTTATATAACATTGATTTGCGCATTTAAAATTATGGATGTACAAGGGTATAAAAGTTATGGACTAGTGTATGTCTTAATTATATCCAAACTTATCACATTACGGTTAAATGAATGTAAAAATACCTTAATCTCGGTATTTACAACTACTTTGGTTAAATGTTTTCATCAATTTTAATACATTTAAAATATACTGATACTGTTGTACAAGGGTATTTTTTTTCATAACCAGAGCTAAGAACAGTGCACTACTATTACATTTTCTCATACTATGCTTAAATGAATGCAAAAATCATAAATTTAAACAATTTACATACTTTCGATCAAAATTTGTTGCACAGTGAAACCGGCCAGCTTTGCGGGACAAAGCATATGACGACCTGAAGGTAAAGTGTTGATCGAGAAAAGGTACAAAGTGATATTTCGGTACTTCAGTTTGATTTAGAAGCTTCCTCAGGGAAAAAAGATGATATAAAAGCATAATGATAATACACTCGTACATGTGCTACTGTGAAATTGACCAGAGAATTACAAAATGCTCTTTCGCTTCAAAACGTTAATTCAAAAAGATTCCGTATTCAGTGAAATTCTATGCTTTGCTAAATAACATCACTACTGAACTGAATTGAAGTGCTTAGTGGGAAAAGGGGCCATCCGAATGAATTGTCGTTTTTCTGATATATTTGCTTTTTGTGTGGATTTCTTCCACTCTTTGCATACAATATTAGACCTTAAAGGAATTAAGGTATGAAATGCGTGACAGATAACGGTCTCCTCGTTCCGCTAACAGATAGCAGATGCTTTGAGCTTACGCATTACATAGTTAACTCATTTTGTGTAGAGTTGACCCCTTTATCCATTAAGCCTTTCAATTGTTTAATGTCCTAAACGAGCTTGTGAAACCAGACTAAAGTTTCGTTATAGAAGCCTCGGAACCACTGTATTCAAATGGAGGACCTTTACCGGATTTACTTAAACCTGAGACTAGGCGCTCTGAAAGTGATTGCTAACCACTCTGCTATACGGGAACCCAATCTCGTCACTAGTATCAGGGGTGATGTTTCTATACGACATTATACGGTTGGCATGTCGTAACAGGTGTAAAGAGCCTTATCCTACTATACTACCTTACTCTAACTTACCCTACGCCTTGTATTAATAAATTGTAATGAAGTAAAATTTCGAATACCTTGCTCTGTAGATCAGTTACATCAACCTTAATCAGTGATTCATCATTCTCATATTTGATCATAGTCATCATGTTGGAGGCACTGAGGTTAGCCACGTCCTGAAGGAAAGATTTGTAATACTTCTGCTTCTTTTCGTCGACATTTCCAAAAGTCCTTTAATAACGAAAGAACAAATTCTAAATAATTGTATTTAGTGATATAGAAATTTTTAAAATATAAACATAAACATTCTAGTGCCAATATATTCTTTGTCCCATTTAGATTCACCTTTTTGCAATTTGCATCAAGCAATTGAACGAATCTTATCACACATTTCTATCTGGGAGCAGTTGATCTAGCAAAATGGTGAAAATACTGTGGTCCACATTGAATTCAAGTCTTCTGCCTCTATTATATACTGAAAGAATGTCTTTAAAGCTACCATTTCCAGTGTTATACTAAGATGAATATGTTGTGGTTATAATATTCCAATCAAACCTAAGTGTAGGAGTTTAACTTACACACGCAACTAAAGATTAATTGTGTGCTGAAACTAAAGTGTATGTTACCCAACTTGTAAATTAATATTCCGTGAATTTTTCTAACCAGTTTTTAACGAAAAATGTACTGTTGGAGAGTTACATGATATATATTCGGTAATTATAGTTTCTTGCTGCCATTCAATTTTATAGTTTAATTATGAACTAAATCCTTTTCCAGAAATATATTTAATTGCTCAACTTTGGATTCATGAATTATTCCTTGCCTGTTATACAGATAAAAGAAATTATAACTGCTTTGTTCAACTTCAGGAATTTCCGCACACAAGTGTTAAGTTTGATTTGCTTTTTTCTGTTCTGTACTTTAACTGGATTTGTATCTGTCAGTGTTTTCTATTTCACGATAATCAAGGAAACAGGCAGTACCACTAAACTACAGTTATTGCTGGTTTGGCTAAATATGTATATGTGACTTCTTAGAAACAAACTTCACCTTATAATTGCTTGTGAGAAAGATTTTAAGTAAGAAACTAAAAGACAGTTTAAACATCGAATAAAACAGTAAAAGGCTATATTTGTTTTAGACCTCGTGTATCCCAGAATCCATTAACTGGCTTGAAGCGTTTGCATCATGTTGATATTAAACGACAACTGGAGCTTTAACATACGGTACTATTGACTTTGGAATGTGCTTTTACCATCAATAATGAGAATATTTAGGTCTACATCATCATCCGCAAACAATATGTCCAAATTGTCAATGTCTTCCACCAATAAGTCTGATGTGATGGAATTTGCTGCATTCCTCTCAAAGCCTTAAATGATGAGTAATAACCCCCTTTTCTTAAAAGAGTTAATTTGAAACTTGAGCCGATATAAATGGTAAACTTGCACTGCTAGACCATCTGCAACGACGCGATGACAACTCTTGGCCTTACTGTTTGTGCCAGAACTTGTCCGACACTGGCAACTTTGTGTTTTGTATTTACACCCACAGACATGAGTTGTAACAAATCTCTAAGCATCTTTGTAAGGAAATTTATTGCAGTAAAGTGTAGGAATGCTTCAGTTGATGGGTATTTATCTGTGCCTATTGGCACAATAGTTTTAATATCACTCTTTATCAGTTTTGCTGGTGTCTGGATTATCCCTATTTTTTGTGCTTCCTTATCGTATCCTTGCGTATCGACTTTTGTAGGAAGATGGAAGAATGATCTAAGTTCCTTTTTAAAGGACACTATGTCGTGCAAACTCATTCCCTCAGCAATAAAATGGAATCTTTATAATGTTCGTTTAGTTTGTCCTTTAGGGAGGCGTGGAAAGCAAAGAATCACGGTTACTTACAAATTCGGTCATTTTTCTATGAAGGTCTGAAATAGTTCTTTATTCATCATCAACAATGCTTTCTAAATAAGCACGCATCGCACAGCATTCGGTTTCAGAAGGTAGCTATGCTTTGCAATAAATCACACTTGCACTTCAACCATATCCACTTTTTCACTTCTCTCTATCTGATTCCCGTCGTACAACATTTTCTAAAGAAAAAAGGTCACTATTTTATTTTCAAGTATTTTACTCGTTATGATTGAGCTTGATGGGAACAAATGTTATCTTTGAGGATTCTGAATTCTGAAATAAGCTTTCCAATCATGTATAATCCATTACTCTATGACAACTAAAACTTGCACAGGGCCACGCATAATAACGTCTTCCTTTCTTCGTCGAAATTCCGAGAATACGGAGCTGGACAAGCACCGTCGTACATCACATTGCCTGCGATCTAGTGGAAAAAACCTTCAATTTTCTTAAATGACAATATGGATAAAATAACACAATATTTGTAAGCTCTTTTGATTCCATTTGCAGAAATGTTATTATTTTTGAATTTCAACAAATGCTCTCGAAGAAATGGCATTACAAGTACTTATTATAGACAGAACATTCTCAAATGAGGTAATATTTTACCTATTAAACGTTGTGAATACTCTCAATGAGCAACAGTACAGTACTGAGCAATGAGTACAGTACTGAGCAACATCAGTAAGCTTCGTTCTGATCAACATGAAGCGTGTATTCCCGTTAGAACTTCATTTTTTCGTAAATGTCAATATGGGTAAACTGATACATTATTTTAAAGCTACGTTGTTTCTATTTATAAAGATACTGTTTGTTTGGAAATTCAGTGAATACTTTTCGTATTATCGAGTTTTGAACTGGCACATTCTGTAAATTTTGAAATCGTTAGTGACGGTTTAATTTTACGATTTAAACGTTCGATGTTGCCTCCGCCAACCACCATAGAGTAACAGAGAACTGCTTGGTACATCACTGTACTTAATTTTAGCATGGGACACCATTGTTTGGGGTTTAGTGGCAACACGTTTAATCTTTGTAAATAGCTTCATTATGCAAGTGGCACATTATTTGAAAGAGCTTTTAATTTTACTGACTGAAATGAAAATAAGTTTGGATTATGTTGGGAAAAGTTACATGTAATAAGTTGAAAATTTGTCACTCATGTAGCAAAAGACTCTGGGAACATCATTGTGTTAATTTGAACTGACTTTCTTCCAGTTTTACAATCGACCGCTAAAGCTTAGTTAGCCACTGCTAAGTTCAGCTCAAGTCATATTTTGCGAACGGAAAATATGACTTGGCCTCAGCGCTGTCTAGAAGCTTAGTGGTCGATTGTAACAGTAGGGGTTAAATTATATTTTGATTCCTGATTTTTAAGTTAATTGTTTAAAAGTAAGTTTGGTAAAGTGTTGGTCATTACCTTATTTCAATAATGAGTTATTTCGAAATTTTGATGAGAGTTGTGGGAGAAATCATATTGTAAAATGTTAGCTAATACACACTGCATATACACACTGAAGGAAGATTTTAATTTAATAATTGTACAAAGTGCTTCCCCATTATCCTTAAAGTAGAATTCTTCCGAACATGTTTATTATTTATTTTTCTTTCTGGTAACAAGAGTAAATAAATCTCATTACAGACATTCTTGGTTATACATGTCCTATAAATTTGCAGAAAGATCAGTTTTCAATCAAATTTGTCTAACTTATCTGAAAACAGGGTACATTTTGTACTGTCTGGACCGCAAAGAAATGTAGTTCGGTCAATTTGATCGCACTGATGTATCAAGCAGTTATTTTGTACTGTGTGGTGCTTGATGGAAGAAACCTCGAACTAATTCAGTAACTTAAAAAGTCGCTAATCATCTTTAAATCTATAGAATGTGCCAATTCAAAACTCGATAATAAGCAATGTATTCATTGAATTTCCAAACAAACAGTATATTTATAAATAGAATCAACGGATGATGTATCAGTTGACCCATGTTGCTCTTTATAGAAAAAGATAAAAGTTTTACCACTAGGCCAAAGCTAACGGGGATACATGCTTCACGTTGATTAGAATGAAGCTTACTGATGTTGCTTCTACTATACAATGGCTAGATGAGAGCATTTACAATGTATAGTAGGTAAAATATGTCCTGTGTATGAAAAGTAAAACAATTGATATGGAATTTCTTCAAAAGTATTAGGGAAAATTAAAAAATAATAACAGTGTTCCAGATAGAATCGAAGGAGATTTCAAACGAAGTGTTATTTTACCCACGTTGATATTTAAGAAAATTGAAAGTTTGTTCACTAGACCACAAGAAATGGATCAGCACGCTTAATTTTGTCATAGTAATTCGTCCTCCTCAAAACGTGTTTCACGATTCTTCAAACAAACAACTAGCTCACGAAATTAGGAGGTAGGAACTTTTAGTTACACTACCCTGTCTATACAGGGTGTCTCGCAAAATCCGTAACAGGGCCATAACTCAGCTCCTAATGCACAGAAATCTTTGTAACAAGAAATGTTCATACCAAAGTGCATGTGCGGAATCACGTGGTGATGCTTCTGAAATCAGGGGCGTCTTAGGAATACCTATATGGGGGGGACAATTTCAAGATTTTAAATGGCAACAGGGGTTGATTTTGCCCCCATTGATACAATCGCTAAATTTTGAACAGCTTTTTGATGAAACTGTTTTCGATATCTCTTACTGTTTGGCAGCTAGAAGACCTATTTGGTGGTCAAAATTAACGTGGTGTAGAGGGTTTTCAGGACTTTTCGGATGCTGCAACTCAAAGGGAATAGCAAATAAAAGTTCCAAACATAAAGTGAAATACTAAACGGATATGCGGAATCAAAGGGTGAAATCTCGAAAAACACAGGCAGGAAAACTGTTACAGGGGTACAACTTCAAAATTTTAAATAGAAACAATGGTTGATTTTGCTTTCTTTGAAAGAAATATGAAATTTTGAACAACCTTCAGTTGAAACATTGTTCAATATCTCGTAATGTTTGGCAATTTCAAGAGTTAATTTGTAAGTCAACAGTTAACTTACCAAGTAGCTCTTGTAACTGCAGACATTAAAAAAAAACGTAAATTTATTTACAGAATGTGCAGTTATGTGCACAGTCTGGCACATGAAACACTCAAGAATTAACTTAAACTTGTAAAACGGGCCGCACTGCGGCAACAAGCGTAAAAACTTAAGAACAGTGAAAGCTTGCCATATTTTGGGTTAAATGGAAAGTCGACGAACGATGTTAAATGTTTATTCCGGCGTCTATCTTTCTATACTAATCGAGCACCCCAGTATCGTTATGTAAAACCTAATGTCTGAAACTAATGTTTATATACAGGGTGTAACTTAATTAATGTAACAAACGTCGGGAGATGATTCCTGACACAGAGAGAAGTGAAAACGGTCCTATGAACATATAGTTTATTGGGCATATTGTCAGAGTTAGCGAGGGCCGAAAGCGTGGGAACAATAAGTTCGAAGCGGTAGATACCCAAAACCAATAAGTTTAGAGATGACGGCCTATAAAAGTCTAGAGGTGGGGCTGGTGTTCAGTAGTTGCTCGGTTCACACACATACGTGGCGGTTGTATGCAAGACTCGACAGTACAGGAGTGCGGTCATTGTGCTGCGAGTGTTGAACAGGACAAGTGGCAGTGCTCGACTAAAACATGGTGCGTTATTCCAAACACGAACAAACCGCCATGCTATTCATGTAGGTCGTGCAGGCGGCAATGGGCGTGAAGTAGCACGAATCTATCAGGAGCGTTTTCCTAACCAGCGGCAACCATCATATAGAATGTTTGTAGTAATTTATCGGCGCGTATGTGAAACAAGGACCGTATTTCCTGCTCATGTGGCTGCTGCTCGACCCCCTGTCGTGTATGGATGAACGTAAGTTAGAAGCTATAGACAATGAACCACGTGCGAGTACGAGGGAACTTAGCCGTGAAATACATGTTAGTCACATAACTATGTGTAGTATGTTACATGAAAATGCCTTGTACCCATACCAGCTGCAAAGGGTACAAGGACTGACAGAAGTGGATAACACACACGTGGGTAGATGCACATCCCCATGGTACGGTTATCACTTATCATCAACACCAATTTGAACTCAATGTATGGTGTGGTATTGTCCATGATCAGCTGATCGGCCCATACATGCTACCCCAAAGACTAAATGAAGCACAGTATTTGACATTTCTGCAGGATACGCTGCCCGAATTACTGGAAAATGTTTCCCTAACGATTCGCAGCAACGTGTAGTACATGCATGATGGGGCTCCCGCGCACTTCAGAGTGAATGTCCACCTTCGACTGAACAAAAGCATCCCGACATTTGTTACATTAATTAAATTACACCATATATATATATATATATATATATATATATTAGGAGTTGAGTGATCGAGTTTATGCGTAACATTCAAAGTGTGGATAATGAAGTTGATCCCATGAATTGTGATACCTCTACAGATAGAAATCTCATTGATAAAGTATATTCAGAACTCTATATTGGATAATTAGACGTCGAAATCCTATTAACATATATTGAAGTAACACCTGATTTACCATAGTAACCATCTGTTGTCACATAAATTTAGTATGTCTATATATATTCACATACAACAATCATACTAATGATAACCAAATCTACTGAATCACTACACTATCCATAAAGCAATAATTATTACCATTTCATAGGTACAATTCAATATAATACATTAGCTTCCTTAGAGCGACATATTATTTCACCTCAAATCATAAAGTAAGAAAGACAAGATGCTGATACTGAGGTTGACAATCTCTTCATTTAAGATGACATCCCGTCAAAGTTTATAGACATTAACAGCGCTTCATTTCCATAACCTATCACAAACTAACGTAAAGTAGATAAGAATTCTATACGTTAACTTACTCTCTGATTACTTGTTTGAATTGACGCGTGAGAGCATTTGGTGGACAGAGGGTGATACTAGGCAGAGGAATTCTCCATTCATTGTAGCTTCTGTCTATAGTGACGACCACCGGATTATCTTGAAATTTTTCCCAGGATTTACGAATAAGAAAGCTTGTTATGACAACACAAATTAGGAACAGCACTATCCATATTAACCTGGGAAAAGAAAATATATTAATATTGGATGTACTGTTGCGATAGGAGTTGAATCAAACTACATACTTTAACTAGAAGCTTCAGTAATTATGTGCCTTTCAGACACGAAATTAAATGTTCATACGGTACGTCTCGCTGTGTCTTCTGGGTAAAGAAGATGGCTGAACTTCCAGAAAGGTTATTTCGTTTTTCCCTTCGCTCAAGGCGGTCAAAGAGGTTCCTTCGTGACTATTCCTACCGGTCTGGAACGACCATCAGTATGACGGCGACTGGAAATAATGTTGCAGTTAGGAATGTTTGAACATGAAGAAGCATCCACGTCCCAGTTGATTATCAAGAGATCGTGTGTTTAATAATAAAAAAGGTTTGTCCAGGGTAGGGTGTCAGTGAAAGACAATCCAAAATCTTAATGTCCGTAGCTCAGTTGGTAGAGCGTTGACTTCGAAATTCGGGACATCGTGGGTTCATTACCAGCGGCCGACCATCCTAACCAAAGTTTCTTCAAATTATTTCTTGAGTCACACCAGGCAAATGCCGGGATGGTACCTTCAAATTAGACACTGGCCTACTCCATCGCTCTATCCCGGCCTGGCCCATAGATGCCTAAAGCCGGGATATGGGTAAGGAGTCACAGATGTATAAATTCAAGTTCAAAATTTGGGCTGCTTTCAACAACGCACACTATTGATGACAATGTCACTATTCGCACGTTACACCAGGTGCTTGCTATCAGTCGATTTTCCTGTGATCAAATTTTAAGACAAGAATTCTGAAAAGGGTAATAATATGAGAATTGTCCCTCATGCGTTGACACAACAAGAGAACAAGTACTTTAGGCATCTGCTATAGTTTCGTGTGAACTGACAAGTAAACCTATCGATACTTCAAAGCGCTTTTTTACCAAACTTGGTAGAGAAATAGGTTACATCAGGAAACCACCAGAAAGCATGGTTAAAAGTGCTTTCGTCCACAAAGACAGATGCATTGGCCAAAAGTTTGGTTCATAAGAATAAGCATTTATAGTGTGATCTAAGCACGAAAATGTTTATTTATAAAATGTTTGTAATAATAGAAAAAAAATCACAATAATAGATATTGGGTGCATGCCCTACCTTTTACAGGGTACGTTCGTCATGGCTCTGCCATCTTGAATCTAGCTCGATATTTTTTAAATAGTAAGTTTGTCATGTAACATATCAATCTTGACTAGAATTTTACCACAAGTACATTGATGAAATCAGTTTTGCCATAAACTATTTTTGAAAGAGATAGTGAGATGTGGCATTATAATGTATAGTTAATTCAAAAATTCAGATATATTATGCTATTTTTGAAACAATGCAAGAAATGAAATGCCAGTGCACAATTAATTATTATTGGTAACCACCTACACAGTACTAATTATTTGTGAGCTGAGTTTTCATTTCTTGCATTGTTTCAAAAATAGTAGAGCATTTCTGATTTTTCAATCAACTACGCTTTATAATGTCACATTCCATTATCTCTCTCAAAAATAACTTATTGGAAAAACTGACTTCACCGACGTATCTCTGGTAAAATTCTAGCCCAGATGATACGTTACATAACGTTACATACGTTCTTGTTTAAAAATTGAGCAAAATTCAAGATGGACGGGTTTAAGATGGCGGCCATGACGAACGTACTCTGTAAAAAATAGCGCATTTATCCAATAGCGATCTATCCATTAACTTGTATTTGTTTTCTATTATTATAAACATTTTATAAATAAACGTTTTCATACTTAGGTCACACTATAAATGCTTATTCTTATGAACAAAACTTTTGGCCACTGCATCCGTCTTTATGGACGAAAGCACTTTTAATCATGCTTTCAGTGGTTTCCTGATATATCCTACTTCCTTAACAAGTTTGGTCAAAAAAGCGCTTTGAAGTATCGATAGGTTTGACTTCTGATCCTAGTTTGCACAGACGTGTGCACGGGTAGTGCCAGTGGTGCCGTGGCTCCACCAATTATTGTGGAGTAATTTTATTTTTCAGATAAAATGTTCTCTTGTAACAAGATAGAGGAAGCCCTTTATACTGAGTTATAGGACATACCGCGGGTAAAACTTACTTAGTAAAATCGAGAATTATTTTGCATGGAATAAATTATGTATATTGGAAACCAGGGCAAGAGTGAACATATTCTTACATTTGTTATTTATTAATCTCTCAGAAATAAACACAAAAGAAAGACAGCACGTGAAAGCTTGATAATTATAGTAACAAATATATCTTTTCCGTTTTCAATAACCTTTCCGAAACAGAACTAGGGTATATTTTATACGAAGAGACGAAAAAAACACTCTAAACCCTGGGGGTAGGGTAAGGGTAGAGGGAGCAAGGGACAAGAATGAACACAGTTTAAAATATACAATTTACTGGAATATTGAATATATATTACAAAACAAGATAATAGTACGTATTAGATATGTAATGTTAAATTCATATTATGAAAAAAAAAATGTAAGTGAACGATTTTTATTAGTTGACACAGGTAAAGGAATAATAAATGATGATTAATCTAATTGAACTTATAAAAACTTCTTAGTAATAAAGTCATAGTTCGGGCACTGTTCATGAGACCATCTTCTGCAGAGCACAACAAATGCTCCTTCTTAACCCGTACTCTCTTCTTGTCCCGGCAGAATTGTTCTTTAAAACAATGCCAACCAATGCCCACCTTGACATATTTCTTTCGTCAACTACCCTAACTACATACTCATGAATACAACTTTGCCCAGGAATATTTATTTACAATCTTCAACCTTGAATATGTCTTGTTCGTGGAAAAGACCCAATAGTGTTCAACACCAACTGAAAACAGTATCAGTGTTTTCAGCATCGCAACATCAATGAGATCTGCTTTTGTACTCCGAACTCCTTCGGCGATTAAATGCTTGCATCGTTGTAATTCTTAAAAACTATGCCGATGCGCTAAACATCTTATGCCAAAATCTAACATCCTCTACCACAAACTCGCAAGCCTTTTCAATTTCATTTTTTTTAAATTCTTTTTAACTAAAGTCATAAAATCCGAGATCAGAATAGATGGTATATGTAAGGAAAGAACATGTTGGGAAGGTGGTTCTGGCAGTTCTTTTATCAGCTCTTGTATGCAATCAGCTCATGACTTCCTTAGAAAACCATTAATTTATTTTACAATACAAAATACACTTTTAGTAATACCTATAGTTTTAATGCGTGTGAGGGTTAAGAATCATCACAATGTAATGCTTACTTGTCACTCTCAGAAGTTACGATATACAGTATCCCTCCAGAACTCAAATAGTACCCCGCTGTGTTTCTTCAAAAATAATGATATGGTTATGAACGTTTTTACACTAGGTATGTTAAAAACACAACGTTTCAGGAGAACAAAAAGTACTGTTTATCTTCAACGTTGGAAATCAATTTTTCAACGTAAGACCTTGTGATGTTACAGGGACAAATCGTTAACGCAATTGCACGAGGTCGTATGTTGAAAAATCAATCTCATATGTTAAAAATAAAGTGTTGGTTAGCTCTTCTGTAAAGTTGCTTATTCACACACGTCTCTTTGCAGTTCTACAACATCCCACGCGATAATTGTGGGGGTTAAAAGCAAAAGCTACAATCTCCATTTTGGGGCAAACCTAGATTTTGATGGCATTGTATATATTAAAGTGTCTAATGAAGGTAAATAAACGTAAAGTACTAATTCTTTATATATTTTGTCGTTTTATGCGTGAGACGTTTTTGCTTTTAACCCCCACAATTAAGAAAATTATATGATTCAACTTTAGCTTCCCTTTGTTATTCAACACTGTATTGAAACAGTGACCAAAAGATCATTCGACCTTAGCCATACAGAAATAATATCAATATTCATTAGGGGTGCCATGTATATAACGGTAACCTCTCTCATTTAAGTACAAAAATGCATTTTGGACATGGAAAGTATGTGGTAACGTAACATGAATTACTACTACCAATAGCTATGGTGATGATACTAGTATCAGACTTACAACATTAAGTAAAAGTGTACATTTGAAACAGGGCATTATCTTCTTACACTCCTCTCTCGATAACTTTTTTTCATTTTACCATATTCCTATTTTAACGTTAGTTATACACAGATAGTGTTATGCCACTCTATGATCCTGCAATGTGTGAAATTGAATCGAAGGAACCAATTCATTAAGAATGAATAAATTCTCACCAACGTTAGGAAATGTATAATCGCTAATAATTATAATTATATTTAGTAATATACAATAACCCTTAATTCTACTCATACATTCCACTGCGAATATGTTTTCTCTAACGTTTAATTAATTTCTGTTTCTCTAATTAATTATATTATTTTATAATTCGTTACGGCGGTTTTATAATTTGTCCAAGGGCCCCGCCTGCTCCAGCCTAAGAGTGGCACTGAATTCTCCAGATTTACTCCTCTTCCTTACTTTATAGATTAGGGAAATCGCAAGTTCATCGCCCCAGTAACAAACGTTCGCAATAGGGTTCTATCCTGAGCAATATCAAGCTAGTTTTCATCACAAACACCTGCTTCTCGAAGATCCCTTCTAATATTATGTTCCCAACGTCACCTTGGTCTTCCCAGCGGTCTCTTTCCCTCCGGTTTACCAACCACTATGGAATGTAATCTTCGTTTCTCCCTCATCCGAGCTACATGGCCCGCCCACCTTAGTCGTCACGATTTCATTATTCTTACAACATCGGTGAGTCGTAAAGCTAGTTAACTTCTTCATTATGCAGTCTCCTCCAGTTATCTCGTCCCGTTTCAATCCTTGTCGATCTCACGAAGACCCGTGGTTAGTTGGATGAAAGTCAGTGATGACGCTTACAGAGTGCCATGTATTTCACAAAACTGCAACCGATGTGTGCACTATTGAAGAAAAGGTGTAAAAATAACTTATTTGTAGTACACTAATTTTATCGATGTTACTGTGGTATATGTGAAACAAAGCGTCTTTAATCGCACACAGACTGTGATCAGCGTTCATCATGTGGTACTCACACAAGCGGTGATGGTGACCTGATGTGAAGTTTGCCAGTAGATGGTACTTTCTGTGATATATCTGCAAAATTGTCACATAACACGATAATCCCAATTTTGTATGCTGTCCATATCAGCTGGGCGGTTATCTTTTGATAGGTCACATCAGTGGTTACTATATTCGAGAACACTGTACTGGGGTTTCATAAAGAAGTCACAATGCAAAAAAGTTTGTGTTATTTTTCGAATAAATGTGATGATGGTCAGTTTTGCTGGTCGATGTTTACTTATACTATGTCCAATGGGAAGGGTGGTAGGGTGTATTTGAAATTTTCCAGTGGGCTGTATAAACTCCGGTTGATACTGCATCCTGGAACTCTGCGATCTGGAACTCGTTGTGGTTGGAATGGAGCCGTAGGTTGACATCAAACTCAGCACTAGTAGTAATCAAATTGTGGTGAGTCGGCTAAACGTCGTGTAGTGTGTAGATGATTGTGTAGGAAAAAGAACCTCGAAAAGAATTTAAAATATATTGCTTAATACATTTGATTCAATACTAACCTAACCTCAACTTACTCTGCAATTTCCAAATATTTACTATTTTGTAAACCGGAGTTTATACAGCCCACTGGAAA
>JAGDQP010020850.1:8199-32614 GCA_022664845.1 Lepisma saccharinum | reverse complement strand
TTGTGCTTTCGAATTACACAAAGTTCATTACCAGCCGGAACTAAAACACGGAACTCTAGCTGTGACTCATGATCTGACACTTGTGACCACTTGAGTACTGCGATTGTTTATTGCCCTATACTGCACTGTTTACATTAATCATCGCCATCCAGGTTTACAATGACATTCTTTCTCATTGATAACAAGTAAATCAATAGTTCGTTGAATGTATTGCAGTTCGGAAAATAGGTATGACCCCTGTTGGTAATGCAACAACGCATATTTTACAAAAATCACTCGGGAAATAGAATCTGTTTGAGATATCGGCTGGCGCAAACGAATTATTATTAGCTGCTTGAAAGTCGTCAAATTCATGTACATTTGGGCCTACTTTTACTTCAGATAATTTCTGGGAATCCCCTAGTTCCTTTGGGGAATCCCTTGCGTAGCCATCGCACAATTTCGAGATAGGCATTTTTGGATAGAGCAGGTTGGAAGTCTTTGGGGGTACCATCTTGTCGCCGCAGTTCTACTCTTAATGGTATTGGAAATATCAAGCTCTAAATTTTATTTTCCCACGCTTTCGGCAGCCTCTGGCTCCGAAACTAAGCGGAATTCGACAAATTACAGACACATTTTTTTGTTCTTATTTTGTTGAGAACTTTCCGTTCTTAGAGTTTTGACAATGAATTTTTGTCCACCCTGTATATTAGTTCACGTATCAATATAGTTCATGTAAAATATCGATCTGAAAAGTAAATTTCTTTACTTGCCTTAAACCTAGAGTTAAGTGCCAATTGCACTGAATCTTCCAAATAATATTTCTGTGAATGTTAAAATTTGAAATCATAAATTGTACTATGATTAATTGCACATATTTAGTTTCCACTGATAATAATTGAGACTAAATTTTGAAACTGATTTTAAGAATTATAAAATCCACAATAAATTCTTTAATTTATTTATGTTAATTCCCTACCCAACACTAGTTACGGAAAACTTTAAAGGTAGGTCTATTTTCAGTTTCTTTTTTTTCTAAAAAAAAAGTATAATAATTTGAGAGAGCATAATTTGATTTACAAGAAACGCACCGGAGTCCCACATTCCAATTTGGTTGAAACGTTCGTAATTGAGAGTCTTCAACGTTAGAAAAATTGAACGTTAGTAAATAAAGTGACTTCATCACAAATAAGTATCCCTAATGCAAAAGAAAATTTACTTCGAAGTTGCTTTAAAACCCCCTCACAAAACTAAAGACACCGATCTGGACCATCTTTGCTCAATTGATGTAGAATTAGCAGGTTTTTACGGGCGCCATTTGTGTTTGTAGAGGACATGAACAATGGAGTTTGACTGAGACGAATTTACTTTTCGCCTTCGAGTACTCTTCGTTTGACTTTTAACAAGCATTGCCAAAACCACGCCTGCTGTCTCTGAATGAGTTGCAGTTTTGAGCCACAACTTTTCAGTTTATTACACTCATTTCCTATTTGTCTAAATTTGTGGTGTCTTCCCGTTCTGCATAAAGGCCCTCCAGTACTTTGTAGAAAATATTATTAACGCTCTTATCTTTTGGTAGAACGGGAATTCCCGTTCCCCCTAGTTCCCATACTGTATAATCTTTCGAGACAGGGAATTTTATGCAGGAAGGGATTTTTTTAGGGAAATGCAGCTTCGAACTGCATGCCTCCAAGCGTGTTTTTATGCAGATTGGAACCCATATTTTTAATGGCTGTAATAAGCTGTTTAATAATTCTGATTCTGTATGAAGAGTAACTATTTCTTCAAGTTGTGTAATAAATTTTGGATCCTTCCTGGAAAAATGACTGGGATACAAGTTCTGTTATTAGCAGTATTTTTCACATGTACTTTTGTAAAGATAAATGTGATTTTTTAAATACCTGCAGAGAAATGAAAATTCGATTGACTCAGTAGCAAGAAAGCCGTTTAACATTAGAACTGAAATGAACACAAAACAAGCTTACTTCGGTCTAATCTCAAGTAATTTCACAACAAAATTTCATTCGGATTTTCAGTAGTTTATTTCCAGCATGCTAAGGCTTGCAGTGCTTAAAAGATGCCACAATTCACATCCTCAAGACATGTTTGGTTATACATTAAACAACCAACGCAAGAGGATACATAAGGCTGTCCTTAAAAGAGATCCTATGTCTTCTACATGGCATCTCCTTTCCCGGTATCACTTCATCAGTAATTTATCTTCTATACGAGGGGTGTTCAAATGAAAAGGTATGAAACGACACTGTGGGAATAATCGAAGTCTATTCAAAAGTAATCACTAGAGGCCTGAGCAAACTATCCCACTGGTTCACGAGCCGAAGGATTAACTGTTCCCAGAATTCCTGTGGCTGTGACAGCAGCCAGTCCTCCACTGTGTCCTTCAGTTCGTCGTCCGAGTTAAAGTTCTTCCCTTTGAGATGTTTTCTCAGCGGACATAACAGATGCAAGTTGGAGGGAGACATGTCCGGGCTGTAGGACGGATGCTCAAACGTTTCCCACTTGAACTTGTCCAGTACACTTTGTGTGACCCTGGAGACGTGTGGACGAGCGTTATCGTGGAGGAGAATCACTCCGTCCGTGACGCACAGTCTACATCATATACGGCCACCTTCCGGCGATGAATATCGATCAGTTTGACCCCTTTTGCAGTCAGAAATCTGATTACTCCTCAATCGTCGAATTGCTTAATGTGAACGCCATGATTTCCTCACACGCGCTGTCGCCTCAATTGGACAGGACACACAACTACTTGATTCTCCCCTGCGTCATGTGAGAAGCGCCCGCGCATGCGCACAACCACACATGACACTACATTCTCTTCCCTAGATGTGGCACTGCGTTATCCCAAACGACATATTCATATTTCAACCGGTTTGGTTTTTACGACGCTTCGTACCTTTTTATTTGAACACCCCTTGTACATGACTATACTACATGGAATATATACTATATACTTATATTGCCATACTTATCGGAAAAATGTTGAGAAACTATTTACTAATTAGATATGAGTCGAGCAAGGATTCCTACAGGTTGGACACATCATTAAAACTACGTCTTTTTTATTACAATAAGGTAGGGAACTATGTGTTGTGTGTGTGTTTGTGTGCTTTCTGTGGTAGTTGGTATATATTAGTGGTAGAATTTCTGTTGTTAATATTTGTATCAATATTTCGTTAGTGTTTATTACTTTTATCATTTGCGGATGAATAGTAAAAGCATCACATATAAAATGGGGGCAGGTGACTTACTACTAGTCCAACGGTCAGTTCTTATATAAGCTGCTGCCATTGCTAATGTATTATTGTGTTTTTCTTTGTTGCCGTATCTGTTTCTTGTAATTTATTATGTGTGTGTTTTCTCTTTCTTCTGAAGTATTATTATCTGCTATGCGTTATGATATTATCATGTAACGTGCACTCATCAAAATAGTTTTCTAAGTATATTTATGGTTTTGTAGAAGAAAAGGTCTAGCGACTTTAACTCCGCCATAATACATAAGGTGAAATAAATTAATAATTACATTGTCAATGTAAATAGCAGCAACACAAAATATCACATATCGTCAATGTAACTAATACAATTTAACACAAGACCTCACCATCATTGTTTTAAATGTAAACAGTACGCAGAAATATGGAACCATTACGACAATGTTGAAGCAAGAACAACAAATGTTGTCGAAGGGAGGCACTCTAAATTAAACAGAAATCTAACAAAAAAGCATCCTAATATTTCTACATTAATGCAGCTTCTACAGCAGGATCAGAGAGAAAATGAAGTTTCTATGTTAGTGTTCTAGGTAGGAAACAAGCTGAAGGAAACAAAACTTAAATATAGGCAAGTTCATCAAGAGATCAAATCACTGAGTAGCAGGCTGGAATCGTGTGTAATGGACTTGGTAGCTTACGTGGATTCGATTGGGTACTGTTTAAATTTATAACAATGATGCTGAATTAGTGTGTTAAACTGTATTAGTTACATTAACGATATGTGATATATTGTATTACTGCTATTTCCATTGACAACATAAATATGACAATATAATCATCTAGTATAGTATATTACATGTAGTATAGAGTCATGTATAGAAGACAAATCACCTGATAAAGTGACGCGGATAAAGGAGATGTGATGTAGAAGACAAAAGCTCTTTGTTAAGGGCTCCTATGGTAGCCCTCTAATGCATCCTCTTGCATAACATATCTTGAGTATGTAAACTGTGGCACCTTTTAAGTACAACGATCCTTAGCATGCTGGAAATAAACTACTGGAAATACGTATGAAATTTTGTTGTTGAATGACTTGATATTAGACCGAAGTAAGTTTGTTTTGTGTTAGTTTCAGTTCTAATGTCAATCGACTTTCTTGCTGTAACATAACTGTATCCTAGTAATTTTTCCGGGAAGAACAAGTAGAATAACATCCAAAATTTATTACGAAACTTGAAGAAATAGTTATTGTTCTTACAAAATCAGTTAGAATTACTTAAGAGCTTATTACAGCCATTAAAAAAATATGGATTCCGATCTGTATAAAAAAACACGCTAGGAGGCGTGCAGTTCGAAGCTGCATTTCCCTTAAAAAATCCCTCCCTACATAAACTTCCCTATCTCGAAAGATTAGGCGGAACGTGAATTCATTAAAACAGAGGCATAACTAAATTTTGAGCCCCCCCCCTCCACACCTACAAGAGAATATCTAAGACCGGAGGTCGATTCGACCCATTGAGAGCCGAGGATGAAGGGTCCTCTTGGAAGCCCCCCCCCCGCATTGCGGGGCTTTGCGCCATAGTAGTTACATCCCTGCTTTAAAAGTTAAATAACATGAAACCTTTAATTAACAAATTAAGTTAGAAGAAATGAACTGTTTATAACAATAATCACTTGCTACTTGATTCACACAAATTCTTACGTCATAAAATTTACATGTTAAGTCTGATAACAGTCCAATACAAACAACTTAAGTTCCACCCTACTCAATGTTGTCCAAAACACTGGTGCCTCCGTTTCACTAGCTACTGTTTAAAACAATTTTTACACACACAGATACCGCAATCTGTCGGATTTAACACTATTATGACTAATACAGCTAATAAGCAATATTGGTTCGCAGGTCATATTGGGTCTTTATTCCTTACCTTTCACTAAAATCAAATTTTATAAAAGCTGTACGATGTTTTCAAATTTGAATACAGGGCACGGAATAGGATATTGAACCCTTGGGTCCTTATTAGTTTTCACCATTGAACAGCATGTACACCGTTATTAAAATTGCAATACAATTTTCTCTGTTCTGTTTCCTTACAAATATCCTCACTTGACAAAGGTTCATACTTTCCTACTTTTTAAGTTTGGGAAGAGAACATTACATAAACTAATAATTAATCATTTCTCACGCGAAAGTAAAAAGAAACATCTGATGAATATTAGACTAAATAGTAGGTGTGAGGTTCACCATCTTGAAAGCGGTACGAGTTCACCATCTCGTATATAGTAATATATTCTGCATGCCAATCTTGTGTGCCATGTTAGCAACGATTAATAAAGCGCACAAATCTTCAGGATTTGGTGGGCTGAGGCGACAAAGCAAGGTTTTGAATGAAATTGGAACTTCCAAGAAACCACATCAATCTTGTACTTACAAGTCGTCAGTGCATGAAAATCCCGTTGGAAGAGCGTGATTGAGGTTAGGAACAGGCTTGATGTTGATTTATTCTTAACCAACAAACTTGACTAGTTATATATCATCTTGAACAAGATATCAAATCCATATTCTTTTGGGCGATTTCCTAAATTCCTTCTTTTCTTGTGCGCTTTGGTTTGCTGGGTCTATTTTTCTTCTAAATATATTTTCCTCTTTCGGTTGGCGGCTGTAGATGTTCTCATCTCAGATCTCTTAAATCCATGGAGAGAGAGAGAGAGAGAAAGAGAGAGAATGGAGGAGGAAGAGAAAGTAGTTTATAAACTTTGGAATTTGCTTGGTAGGTTCGTATTTATGCATTAGTTTAGTGGATTCGTTATAGCTACAAAAATGAAGAAGACAGCTGTGTTATCTGATATAATCCCTAATACGACTAGGACAAACAACTGACTCATTTATCTTGCTATACTAGCAGTCGTGTTAGCCTTTTACCGACTGTAGACGTCTTCTAGAATTCCTGAAAGTGCTTTGCACTGTAGATTTTCAAACTGGCCATGTAAATAGAGAATTAACAACGGGAGTTCTCTCTGTTCGTAGTAGGTCAAGCATATGTTGGGAATAAGTTTTATATTCTGATATTTTGCAATATCCTGTGAAGTATGTCTCTAACATACATTTGTGAGACAGGCGAGAAGTTACGACCTAGTCATACATTGAAGGAAACCGTCCCTAGACGAGCATTTTATCATTTGCGTCTGGCGGTAGGGAAAAGACTAACTGCCGAATGTAGCCGAAGATTAATAAACGTAATCTACCACTTCCCAAATGTTACCCTACGATAATAAAGAGTTGATAAACGCATTTTGCAGGGAAACTTGTGCTAAGTGTGTGCGTGTGAGTTTATTTATTTCGAGTAAAAAGATAAATTCAAATAGGGATAAAGATATAATCTTCGCTATTTTTACATCACACTGGTTCGTGGTGTCCGTAAATCTTGGAACGTTAACTCATTTCCCGACGTCATACAATGATTAAATTTTCCACAGCAACGTAAGTCGGGTGACAATGCAATATTCCGTTGTTATTTTAATATAATATATCTCTATATATTTTGAAAGCATATTTTATTTTAAATGCTTTAAATAAAAGCATATATGGATTTCTTTATCCCAAAATAAATACTAACCTGCAATGGTGTTGCGTTTGACTAGTTGTAGAACACTTTGGGATTTGGGTCACAAAAAATAGCTTGATAAAAAGTTTCGGAACACCGAAATAACTAAAATAAATAAATAAATTAAGTTTTTAAATATATACTTTACTTAATTCGTACTAAAAAGTGAAAAATAATTTTGTTTATTCATGACTTAAAAGAAATAAATGTTGAGCTCCAATAAGACAATTGGGCTCTGTTTTCCGCATTGACCATAGTAGAAAAATGTATGGACTCAAATTTGATGTTAGTTTTTAGTTTGACCCCCATTCAGGACAATTTACCCAGTTCAAGCCGATGTACTCTATACGTATTCAAAATAGACAATATTAGTGTATTATAATCCTTATGTTGCAGATGCTGTCCATTCAGCTTTAAACTTTTCGCAAAATATTTATGGGCCAATCATAACTGGGTACCAAACATCAATAATTGGAATATCCCAAAGGGGCAACCTTGATAGACTTAAAATTAGAAACCATAGATCTAGTACATAATTGAATTTCTATCATAGATTAACCCCAATTATAAAAAAAAGTTAGCTCCCGTATGGGACTCATATTGACTGGTCCATAAATCCACCAAATTGAATGTTTTCAATAAGGAATTGACTTCATTGCTTGTGTTGATGCCTTGGAAAGAGTCATTAGGAGTAATTGTCGTATTAAAATCTCCAGTGATGATAACATTGTCACTATTACAACGATGTATTTCAAAACTTAATTAATAAGCAATCTTTGCTTCCCGCTGCCGCACTTCTTTAGTACCTGATGGTAAATACACACAAAAAATATGAACATGTCGCAATTTAACTGCAATGATTCGACCAGATTCATGCGAAAAAAAACATTGTTACACGGAAGGTCATTATGTATACAAACTGAACAACCAGTGCTGGTTTCACTATTAATGTTGTGTATGACCTGTAATTTGTAAATTGAATATCATGAATAGTAATTTCTTGTAAAGTAACACCATCCACATTATCTTGATAAATGAAACAGCGTATACTAGCCATAGTGGAAAAATTGGAGGCTCTAGCATTATTGAAAGTACTCACTTTAAACTTCTGCATGCAGACAAAAAACAAAAGTACTTGACCTAGACTGAATGAGGCCATTCTGTTTATATATAATTATAGCAACAATAACAACAACAACAACAAAAAACTAACAGGATTCCTGGTTCCGGGCCTCATATAGTAAAAAAAGATGGCTATTTCTTACTTGAGAAGTCACCAAATTATGATTTCAGGTGTTACCGCAAGACTGGTAAACAATAACATGAACTAATTTAACTCTCTTCGTTCGAAACACTGTAAACACCTGGCTGTAGATCGTGCCTAACTTGCCCTTTGGACAACCCTGCCCGGTTATGACCTTGGAGACGACTGCTTCTTAATTTTTTACATGCAATTCGCAAAAAGGAGTATCGGGCGTTGGATGTCTTTTATACTGCACACACTCTGCACTTTCCAAACTTGAAGATTCCAAATGCTCACTATTCTCCCCACCTGCTATATTATCACTAACACTGAAAAACTAATGAAGCAGGACCACCAGGTGGGATCAAAGAAGGACAAATAGCACTGGTCCTTGTGACCCGATCAAGCTCAACTTTATGTGAGTCTATTGGTACAAAAGTCGATAAAACCGTACGCTGATCTTCTTGAACATTGTCACCAGTAATTTGCATGCATTCACTTAAACGCTCTTCACGACAGACCCCACTGGTAATATTATTACAATCTCAATCTGCAATAACCAGTATATCGTTAACACTTCTTTATTAACACAGTTCTCGTCTACCGAATTCTGTACAGATTGAAGTGGCGCATGCGCGCACTAGTCGACTCAAGAGAATTTCTTCTGCTTTCACTCCCCTCTACCTGTAACTGCAGGGGTGTCCAAATTAACATCAGAATTGTTACCTATAACTTGCTGCGATAACTCAGAAGATTTGTCATTTACTTAAAATTTTGGTGCACCAACCTCTGGGGAAAATTCATTTTCATTATACCGAAATGGCGACACTTGGCTGTGCTGTTCACTGAGCACTCTTGGAATTTGTTGAACTGCTGCAGACACTACTATTTGGCCAGGGATAAAGATTTGCACTCTGTGCGAATTAATAATCGTATATTGTGGGAGGGTTTTTTACTACAGAAATAAAACTAACCTACGTCCACTGCACACTCGGTATAACAATTGCTGATGATGGTTAATTGTCACAGATCCAGTAACCGTACCGAATTGGGCAAAAAATTCTTCCACTGGAAAGTCTGCTATCTCCAAAGGAATTATACCCACACTTATCGTTACTGTCTCTGGAATTTCTTTAACTACTGATAATGGAGTCACTACATTGTTCATATGCAAGTTCAACACTCCTTTACTATCTCTTAATAATTGTTCTACCAATGTCCCATTAACTAATTTAAGAAATACTCCCCGTACATGGTAATTTAACTCGAAAGAAAGAATGTTGATTGGCGAAATCTTCCATTGTTGCCACACGTTCTGTTGAACAAGCTCAATAGACGGTTCCTCGGGTAACTGATGTAGATCCAGACTGACTGTATTTCTTCGAATAATAGGATTATTGTAGTTAACTGACATAACTAAAAATATAAGAAGAAAAAGTACTTATTTAACTAGTTCCGCTCCCACTTCACACAAAAAATTCCTCGAGCACAAGCACAAGCATTGCTCGAGGGAAAGTAGGATCCACACCCTTCTCGTTGGAAGGTATCAAGCGAACTGACACCCTAACAACTAGACCACTAGGTTGGGTCAAATTTGACCTTATGAGAATATTAACAAAGACTTTTACGGAATAGATTCGTAATGACTTTATATTATGGACCCTTGCTTATAGTATGTATATATTGGAAGAAGATATTTAGCATAACCTTCACGCCGCTCTACGTAGATTTACTTCACGTTCTTGCTTAGTTCTTTTTCAATTAATTTCTAAAATCATTTGGAAATATTATTTATTTATTAGAAGTTGCTCACGGATATAGCAAACGCCATTTTACACCGTTCTTGTAACAGTGATACAATAAAAATAATAATAACAACAAAGAATTATACAATAGGATTTTTTTTTTTTACATTCATTCTAGATTCATATAACAAGCCTTTCGAAATTTACTTTTACTGAGGCAGAAATCTGGTTGCAAAGGAGGAGTATTGTAAAAATGTGATAATCTGTATACAAGGAATCGTTGGACCAAGCACAATCTAGGTTTTGAGAGGAAGAATGGTGTTGGGAACGGGCATTTTGTCTGGGTACTCTTAGGTTAAAAAGTGGAAGAAGGTTGTTGGTCCTGAGTGTGCCCTGCATTATCTTATAAAGAAATGTTAAGTCATTTAGTTTTCTTCGTGTGTCTATGTTTTTTAAGTCAAGAGAGTTCAAAATATTTACGCTAGATTTGTATTGCGTGTTGGGTATCCTATGTTGTACAATGCGGATAAAGACATTTTGGACTTTGTGCAATTTAGATAAGTTGGTTTCACAAGCCATAGACCAGATAGATGAACAGTATACAATTGTAGGAAGTACACATGTGAGAAAATATGACCGAAGAGCTCTGAATATCGGTAAACCTGTAGAGAAGTCCAAGAAGTTTGAGTACTTTAGAAGTTACGAATTCAATGTGAGGAGTAAAATTGAGTTTTTCATCAAATATGATACCCATATCTTTGTAATGGTCTACCCATGGTATATTACATGAGGCTAATGTGTACGTACATTTTGTGTTATGGGTTTTCAGTGAGAAACGCATTGCAGCAGTTTTGCAAGGATTGACTTTCAGTAACCAGTTATTGCACCACATTTCAACAGAATCTATAGCGGCTTGAAGGAAGATAGTATCTTCTATAAATTTAATTGTGTTAAACATTTTGCAGCCATCAGTGTAACTGTTCACATAAGTCACCAACGAAGAGGGAAAATAAAACTGACCCTAAGAATCTTAATTGAGGAACAACTGAAAGCATGGGGAGACACTTGGATGTGCTACCAGGGAAGACGACACGTTGTTCTCTGCTAGTCAAACATGATGTTAGAAGCTGAAGGAGGAGTTATTGATAATATACTTCGGTTATCAGAGAAAGACGCAATTTGCAAGTCATATTCATGAAATAGTCCGAAAAATATCATTTTCTTCGTATTTACTTACTCTATGGCTTACGGAACTCGCAAGTTCATCGCCGCAGTAACAAATATTCTCCACAGGATTCTATCCTGAGCAAGATCAAGCCAGTTTTCATCACAAACACCTACTTCTTGAAGACCCCTTCTGATAATATCCTCCCAATGTCGTCTCGTTCTTCCTAACGGATCTCTTTCCCTCCGGTTTACCAACCGCGATGGAATATAATCTTCGTTTCTCTTCCACCCGAACTACATGGCCTTCCCAGCTAATGATTTCATTATTCCTACAACGTCGGGTGAGTTGTAAAATCTGTAAAGTTCTTCATTATGGAGTGTCCTCTATTCCCCGGTCATCTCGGCCCGTATATCTTTCTCAGCACCTTATTTTCAAACACTCGCAATTTTATATTCATCTGCTAGGGTCATACATATATATAACAGAATGTACAACTGTAGAATTTAGCTGTTATACATATTTAAAATAATGCATATCAATACTTCAGTCAGGCAATTAATCAACAAATGCATGTGAATATGAATGTCAGGTCACGTAAAATATGTCTTCATCAGAAAACATACTCTCTTCAAAATGATTGTGTTATGCTCAAAGGCAATGTTATTGACATTTTGTTGTATAATTTCTTGACAGTTCACATGGAACACAAATTTCTAAAAGGAATGGTCGTAAATGAATTTGAAACAATAGCTTAAACTACAGTCATGTCGTAGGGCTAAGAAAAGGGTAGGAAAGGATGCTCCATTTTTATACGAGAAGGAAAACTTTAAGAAAGCGCATTGTAGTGTGAAAGACCAAATTATTTTCTGTTCATACATAACAATGTGTGGAACAAGTGCACTTTTCCCAGAATTAGAGGAAAAGAACTTGAGAAGAGTACTTGATAATAATCCACCTCAGGGTTCCTTCTCATTCACTTACTAATGAAGTAAGTGTGATACCAAGAGAATACTTAATTTAAAACTTCTTAGTGCCGTGAACTGTTACACGCTTCATACCACAAAAAAGAAAAAAAAAAAAAATGTGAAGCTACTCCTTCTTTTGCTTGTATTTCTAGTTATACTTTCTTCTCTTCCAGTAAAAAGTTCTTTTGCTCATTTGTTTTCTACATGATACTCGCAAGAAAATTTGCTTGGGACGAAAAGCATATTAAATGCCTTCTTTTGTAGTTCGCGAAGTGGGCGGAGGCCGAGGCATAAACTGAACTCTTGTCACGTCTCCGCATAAATGTTCTTCCGGTTCCTTGCCTTCGTAGCCTCCTGATCGGATTATATGAGTCTGGCACGAACACCGACTTGGAGGTCCATAAGAACACGTAAAGGGAATAGGTAAGAATTCAAGCATTGTTAGAAACACGTCTCAATGTAATAGCTAACAATACAAAATTATTATTTGTAGATGTTTGCTGCAAGAAAAGGACATATAAATTATGTAATAAACTGTTAAAAATCAAGGGTTATTTGCATTGAAACAAAAACCTTGGCAAGAGCTTTGACGGTTCAAAATTGTGTATAATTATTTAATATTTAGTACCGTAAAATAATATACCAATTCCACTAATATGTCAACCACGGTAGTAAACAATTGTAACACTATGGATATTTTATAGTAGTGCAATCGGTTCTGGGAAGGTATTCCGTATGTTTAGATAAAGAAATTTAATAAAAAGTCAGTAGCACACATTCACAATGAGCTCCTGTTTTGGGTTATTTAAAAAGATCGCCTATGATTTTACTTCAATTTCATTAGTGAATTATTCGGCTAAAGATCTAGAAATTTAAATGATAAAAATGATATATTAAATTCCTTTCTTCTCTATTTGACATAAACTAATGGATTATTTTTCGTAATGATCTTGCTTATGACCTGGCAAGCATTAAAAAATGTATGATCATATTAATTTGTGACGCTCCACGTACAGTGGGTAAAAGAAGCACTTGGACAAATTCAACAGAGAGGAAAAACAGACTATAAAACATGTAACACGAGGTGCATTTTGAAACTTCTTGCTCTATTATGATAATTTGGATGCCTCCTATAGAATGCCATAGAAATAACTACTACCGACACACATGCAACGAAAGAGTGATACTTAAGAAAGACCTTAGATAGGAACGTGGAATTTGCGAGCCTTATGCAGGTCGGGGTACTTGTGACTGAGGAGTACGCTATGGTCATAGTAGCGTTACAAGGAGTCCTATGAGACATCAAAATAACATTTGACAAAGAAAATACACTTCCTACTATGGGTAAACTTAGAAGTCACACAATTTTTAACGTGATTTCTCGTTAAGAACAATACCCTTCCGACGGTTCAGAACATTGAGTTCGTGAAAGAAATATTGTCCTACGTTACGATATGGACTCGATGGTCTAATTCGGTTTAAATAAAGACTCTACCCAAGAAAGCTGATGATTACAACAAAAATGCATGTTAAGATAAACGTGAAAGGTTGTTTGTCTGATTACCGAAGTATAACACGAAAATTGTGTTGTGAGATTTCAACACAAAGGTAGCCAGGAACCAAATTTTTAGACCTCCTATGAGCGAATAAATGCTTGACGAAGACAGCAACAACAATGGCTCAGTTTGAATTTTTATTTAGGGCCTTCAGGTATCTAAGGTTCAGACCGAACAATGGTTTAAAAGGGATAACTTTCAGCAATTTCGAAAAAAAATACTTAATAGTTAAAGAGCACGTAGCTTGCAAAGACATACATTTGCTCACATTGATATTTCCGGATAGCAAAACACACAACCAGATCGATCACTGTCAGTAGAAAGAAGAAGCCATACAAACATAATAGACATTAGGACTTACAGTTGAATGGGACGCATTTTTCCATTCTGCACATTGTTTGGGACCCGGTAAGTGTAGGCTGCAACGTGATTGGCTATCAGACGTCATATGACTTCAGAGGTTACAGTGTTTCCATATATGATATAGGGTTGGCGACCATTTGAGTTAAATCTGCCTACAAAAAATAATGTACAGTTTAAAACCTTAAAAAAATACAATGTAAAATCATATGACCGAAATAAAATTAACATCTGCAAACATAAAGGTTTTCTATTAACTGAAATAAAGCATTTACATAAAACTAAGGTGTTTCCAAAACTGAACATTTCTTTTCATATTTCGCTCCTTTTTACTGCTTACTTGCATGCATATTTTAAATGCATAATTATACGTGCTCTACTTATTACTTACTTACGGAACTCGCAAGTTCATCACCGCAGTAACGAACGTTCGCCATAGGACTCTATCCTGGGCAAGATCAAACCGTTTTCATCACAAACACATACTTCTCGAAGATCCATTTTAATAGGTCTTTCCAACGACGTCTCGGCATTCTCAATGGTCTCTTTCTCTCTGGCTTTCAAACCACAATGAAATATAATCGTTTCCCAAACCGAGCTACATGGCCTGCCCACCTTAGTCGTCGCGATTTCATTATTCTTTTAACATCTGGAGAGTCGTACAGTTCGCACAGTTCTTCATTATGCAGCCTCCACTATTCTCCAGTCATCTCGTCCCGTTTTGGCCCGTATATCTGTCTCAAAACGTTGTTTTCAAACACATGTAATGTATGTTCATCTTCTAGGATCATACTCCAACTTTCGCAATCGTAAAATATTACCGGCAGAATAACAGTTCTGTATATTTTCAGTTTTAACTTTCTAGATATTAATCGCGAGGTTAGGAGTTTCTGCACTGAATGCGCTGCACGGAATGCGACATTTTATTTCTTCCGTCACCTCGTTTTTGCTTGTTACATATGCCCCAAAATATTTAAATTTGTTTACTTTCTCTATGTTCTCATTCTTAATTGATATATATATATTTCCTTCATTCCCTGCCTTTCACCTTGTAATCATGTATTTTGTTTTCTCTACGTTTACTTGTAGATCTATCTCATCGCACGCTTCTACTAACACCTCTGTGTTACTTTGTATGCACATCTATATAATTCCCTACTAAATCTACATCATTCGCGCAAACGAAAAGTTAAGCTATGTATCTCTGATGGGAAAAAACGAAGGTTATATTCCATCGTGGTTGGTAAGTCTGAGGGAAGCGACCATTGGGAAGATCGAGATGTCGTTGGGACTTGGGAGACAGTATTAAAAGAGATATTCGAGATTTCGTGCTGAAAACTGACTTGATCTTGCCAAGAATAGAATTCTATTGAGAACGTTTGTTACTGCGACGATGAACTTACGAGTTCCAAAGCGATACAGTTAGTTATTTCTTCAACGCACTGTCCATTCATAATAAACAGCAATTTCTTGCAATATTGTAACGTATCCTGTATCCCAATCTGTAGTGTCATGTATATGTATATATATAGATATATGTATATATTTCAGAAGTAGTCGGAGTGACTCCTCTTATGAAGAGAACTCCTGTGGATACACTTCCAGTACGAAGAGCACTCTCTAGCGTAGCTTGAAATATAAGTAACAGCGAGAAGCGCTCAATCCGGCAGCTTCAGTCTGGTCTTATGATTAAGCGTCGGGAAGCTGATCCGCAGGTCGCGGGTTCGAACCCTGGCGTCGGTTTTTACATATATTTTTAAAAATAAAATTGAAGTTTCTTTTTTCGATTTTTTATGTAAGTATACAAAAGGAAATTTAATAAAACTAGTGATTTATAATTTTAAAAGAGGCCACTATAAACTGGGATGTATATAAACCCACCACGCGAGGTGTGAAAGGGAGAGGGTGCGTCCTAAGGAAGGTGGGTGGCGTTAGCCTCCTGGTTAGCTGTGGGCATATGTAAAAGTGCTGTTTACTTAAAAGTTCTGTTTACGCCAAAGTTCTGTGCCGTACCGGAAATGTTTCCAAGTGGGCTCCCCTTAAGGAGGAGCCACTGCGAATAGTTCTGAAAAAATCTTGCTCCCAATTCTGTAACTCAACGTCCTGTATCCCAATCTATTATTATTGTTTGTAGTAGGTAATGCCACCCTTTACTGCTTTTTCCCTTTATTTACTTTTATTTTATTTATTTATTATTATTTTTTTACGGGGAGTGTTTTGATTATTAAATGGAAATTTACATTCCAAAGTAATATTCATCCATGGAATAATTTTCTGACGAAAAGATAGGATGAATTTACACACTAATCCAAACTATAAACTTGTTCTCTTGTAAAATCGTTATGTTGGACTTACACCACCATTTGGGAGCCAGCCCTCCCATATGTGAAAAAACAAACAAGTTTAGATTATGTTACTTTAATTCGCTGAGTGCTTTGTGTATATCAGAATACCATACTAGTGCAGCATATTCTAATTTGGACCAAACATCTACTGGTATAAACTTTTAGAACATCAAAAATTGAGAAATCGTTTTGTGGTCTATTGAAAAACCTCCGTGAAACCCTCACCAACGGTAACATTGATGTGCATATCCAATAAGAGGTTGGATTTTGGGGTTAGCTACACCAAAACCAGTAATGTAATCTACTTGCACCAGTGTTGCAACGTTCATTTTGTATTCGAATTTAAATATATTCTTTTAATCGTATAATACGCTGTGTATTAAGAACATGATTGTTTTGCAACAATTGAAGCCTGCATTGATATGTTTGGTAAGAAGACAACGTCTAATTCAAAGTAAATGCTATAATAGTTTTTTAAAGTAATCTACAAAAACAGCAGTTTGCGGCGGGATGTTATTACAGCAAGGAAGTAAATTTCAAATAGCAACAACGAAAAATGTCCAAGATTCAATTCCTGTGATACTCCCGAATTTACAATATAATGATTTTGTAATGTAAGAGGTATTTATGATGTCGCAAATAAGAGGGCATCAGCCGACGAAATTTCTGTAAGAAGTTGTAAGAGGCAAGCTTGCTAAGAAGGATGTGATTAATGGCATCGAGAGTGTTTGAAAAGTATATAAGTTACGTCTACTTGACCGTTATAATCTACTAGGTGATTAACCGGCGTTGCCGGAGTTTGGTTGAAATTGCTCCAGGCGTTCCAGACTTATGCTGGAACATACATACGCACACACACATACAATCAAATTTTGCACAGCGACGTAAGTAGGGTGACAATACAATATCTCATTGATTCTTTCATAAATTTATATATATTTTAAAAGCATATTTTAATACTTTTTAATATGGACTTCTTTATCCCAAAATAAATACTAGTCTGCAACGACGTGGTGTTTGACTTGTTACAGAATACTTGAGGAGTTGGATCACAAAATATTAGCTTGAGAGAAAGTATCCCTACTCCGAAATAATTCGAATAATAATAATAATAAAACTTTTAAAATAGATACTCTTACTAAACAATTCGCATTAGAAAGTAAAAAATAATTTTGTGTATGCATGACTAGAAAGAAAAGAATGGAGGGCGCCAATTTAAGAATTTATGAAGTGACTGTATATGAGAGCGCGCCGCATGCTTTTCTCTTAGTTGTTAATGCATGAACAAAATTGTCTTTTACTATTTAGTACGAATTCATTAAGAAAAGTATACATTTAAAAGTATTTTTTTTTATATACAGTGTGTTTCTAAATGACACCGACAAACTTCTGGAGGTGATTTCTTACATTGAAACAAAACGAAAGTTCCTTCGACAATTTTCCAATTGTGCATATTTTCGGAGCTAGAACATGCCGAAAGCGTGGGAGAGGACTAACACTACGAAAAGTAGAGCTCATGCGGCATGGTACTGTCAAAGACTTTAAATTTGTACCATTCAACAATGCATATTTCAATATTCCGCAATGAGCATGCAAAGGATTCCCCAAAGGAATTAGGTGATTCCCAGAAATTCTCTTTAGTAAACATTGGTCGAAATGAGCATGAATGGGACGGATTTCCACCCAGGAACAATAATGCATTTGCGCCAAGTTGATATCTCATTAAATTCAATATAGCGAACGATTTTCTAGAAAAAAAAAAATGGGTGGTTGTATAACGAGCAGGAGTAAGAATTGCATAATTTCGTCAAAAGTTTTATTTGTTTTTCATAAAGGAGATTGTGTATCATTACAAAATTGCTTGATGCGGATGACGCATGTCATCTTTACTTACAAGTGAAGTTGTTTAATTCATTTTTATTTCGACCTACCTCTACTTGAGAAATATATCGAGTCGCCTACTTTCTTTATGGAATCCTCTGCGCAGATTTAAGAATTTTGAAATATGCATTTTCAAATAGAGCAGCTTTAAAGGTTTTGAGGGTACCATGCTGCATCAATTCTCCTGTCTTTGAAATATGAAGCTCTAAAATTCATTTCTTCACGCTTTCCGCACCCTTTTAGCTCCGAAACTGCTCACATTTTGAAAAATTGCCAGAGGAATTTCGTCTTGTTTCGATGTGAGAAATTACTTCCAAAAGTTTCTTGGTGTAATTTTGAAACACTTTCGTATATAGAATATACATTTTTGTACCCAATAAATAAGTGAGTTCAAGTCAAATCGAAAGGGAGAAATTATTTAAAGACAAGTTTAATAATTTAAGCATCATTTTGTGCTACACATAACATGTCCGCTGCTTCAGTGTTGTACTGGCTTTTATTACGTCCTTCAGTTCAGTAAATTAAAGGGATAATTTATATACAATTTTGAGAACTAGTGTGTTCTGTTAGAGTATCAATAGTATTAGACACATTGTGTGACACTTGGAAATTTTACTCGAATACATGAAGCGGTTGGATGGTATAAGAGTGTAAGTCACTTTCTTGTCAATCTGAGATTTTGTGATGTTTAGTAGACTGATTACATTGAAATAGATTTTTAAAGTTATTTTGTATTGTTCTCTCTTTTTACAATATAGCATACGTATCTTTGCTATCACAAAAGGACATGCTTTGTAGTTTAGGGTAATGCCTTCAGTTCGATTCCGGAGAAAATGTGACTTATGACACCCAACCCTTCACATTTGAAATAGCTACTAAATTGCTCTCTTAACTGTGCACATTGCTTTCGTATTCGCGCATTTGAAGTTTTTCGGCAATTTGATAAAATCACACTTAATAATTTTTCGTGAGATCTTTTAAACCTAAGGAAAGCATGTCCTATCTATTGTGGTTTTGCGGTTCGCTTGGTTAAGAATATATATATGATGTAAATAACACAAATTTCCCAAAGCATATTATTGACCTTTGATATTAATTTGTTATTATTTAATAAAAATGTGATTGAAATCTCTATAGAGCACTTAAAAGTATAATTTTATTTCATGAAAATAATTGACACAGTGCTACAGTTTGCATCTGACTTTTCTAAGTTCTATTATAAAATTATGATCTGTGTTTATTGGGTTGAACGCAGTGCCAGTGGTTGCGATTAGAATTTCGTTGTAACCGCTTTAGAATTAGAATGTCCTGTCCGTTGAAGAATTTATTTATTGGTTGTTTTTTTTCCTTCCTGAGGTCGATTTTCCCTCTTTTAGACACTATGGCTGTTAGACCATTTGGTCCTTGAAGTTTAGACACTATAACCGTTTCCTTTGAAGATTTGTCCGTTTGTTTAGACGACATGGCCGTTTTGGCGTTTAGACGCTATAACAGTTTGACAATTTGACCGTTTGCACTGAACGTTTCTTTCCGATTTGTCCATTTCTTTAGACGAAATGGCCGTTTCTGTGTTTTGGCACTACGGCCGTTCGACCATTTGCACTTTAGACGCAATGACAGTTTCCTAAGAAGTGTTGTCCGTTTATTTAGACGATATAACCATTTGTTTTTGTTTAGACGCTATGACGAGTTGATATTTTCACTGTTTTCATTGTAGATGCTAGGGCCGGTTTTTTTAGACGAAATGACGGACGTTTTACCCTAGATCCGATTTAGAGCACTTCTTGTACCTTTGTGGACAAAATATATGGACATTGAGCGGAAGCAACACCACTTTAAAACTTAGAAACTCATACGTCACAGTTAACAACTGATAATTATAGTGTCAACAATTGACAAAAATTCTTAATGTAAGAATTCTTACCCTCTGTAGTATCGAATTTCATGAATTGAAGCTATGGATATTGAATAATATACGCAAAAATATGTCGAAACAATCAAATGTATCTGAATAGTGCAGCCATCTACAAGGAGAAAGATTGTCTCTCCTTTGTCACTTTTTTAATTTCGAAAGGAAGGGTTTTACTCAAAATGTAGCATGAAAGGATTTGCTGCTATCTGGCACGCTGAGCGAGAGATATTATATTTATTAAGTATAAAATAACAATGTCGTTTTATATCCAGATCTCAGGTGGAGTTACAATTCCAACTGACGACCTAGATTCCTGTTAACCCCTTACAACACCTGATCTTATAACCACATATTCGTGTACTGCCTTCCAGGCGAAAACCACTGAACAATTTCTTCCGGTAATGTATTACACTAAATGGGTTTACCGAATATCTTTCCTTTTTGCTTTCTTTTTCAATATTTTTTTGTATGGTCCCCTCCACCTTTTCTCGTTAGTTCTGCAAATATCTCTTTTGAAATATTCGCGAAGATCCGCATCTCAACAGAAGATAAATTACAGAAGTACGCCAGCACAATGGCATCGTTACAGAAAAGGTTTTCTTTTTATAAGGGGAGGTGAGGGAAGGGATTTGCAGGCGACAACTGAGCACCTGGTATTAACATGACATCTTCCTATCTCATACACTAGTTTACGATTTCTGTGCACAAAAAGGGTAATAAAATGAGAAGAGCGCAGTAAGAGAGAGAGGAAGAAAATGTGACGCTAACAACAAGGGTAAAACACTGGACCAAAGTAAACAATGCCGCTTTTGTTCATGTAAAAAGAACGTGATGAAGATAACTATCAATACAAAACATGAACTAGAAACAGATATTGAATTACATACACACACGTATATATATATATATATATATATATGGTATATCAATCCTACAGAAAACAATCATAAATACTAAATGAGTGACTAGCATCAAAAGAATTTCTGAACTGTGTACCAAATCGAAATGTTATTATACTTGTCCGCTTATAACGGCCTCGAAATAGTTGAGAGAGAGACTTTCAACATTTTTTTTTTGCGTAGTTTGAGATTACATTTTAAATATTTTTATTTCAAGTTAAATGTGCTTTTTATGACGGATGGAGCAAAATTTTGGTTCACAAAGAGAACTAACAAGGTTACAGAACTAAAATGAGAGAGAAGAAAAGTAAGCTTTTGTTTCTATACGAGTAAGGGTCATTTTATTACTGTGTTCGTAATGCATAACATGCCGAAGGTAGCTGTTTTTCAAATGTCCTTTGATATACAAGAAATAATATGTAATTATGTGGTGTTTCAATTGTTTCGGCAAAAATTAACGAGACATTTACTATTGTTCATCCTTTTCCTGAATAAAAAGCTGGTTTGATTGAAGTGTATGGAAGAATGATAAAATACATATGAAATAAAAAAAAAAGATACATGTATACAAGACGAGGTAGATGATCAGGTTGTAACCTTGCCAACGCTAATCATGTTGATAGAATTTCCTGTTTTCTCCAGTCACATGTAGAGAATGTCTGAATAAATCGTTGAATAAAAACAGCACCACTACCTTTGAATTGTATATTTTTAAAAGGACATCAGTCTACGATTTGATTAATTTTAGTGTTTCAGAAAATAAAATTGTCCTAAGTTTTAAAATGAACTGAAACTTACATATTCTTTAAAAAGTGCATCAGTCAAGGACTGATAGATAAGAACACGAGCTTATACACCAGAGAAACGGGTTCGTCAAGTGTAATAAAATGAAGGATTTCGAAAAACTAAAGCTTCATGTGTAGACTGTAGGTTTTTCTTTCGTCTGTTATCTATCCATGATTTAAATATTGCCAAGATTTGTCTTATTAAAACACCACCAGATTGAGTCATGATAAGTGGACCATTTTATACGTTAGTGATTTTAGATAAGGAAGATTAGATTGGTTTAGGTTACTTATAGAAAAAAATTGTCATTCCTGGACAAATCATCCAATTTTAGACAAATGGTTACATCACCATTAAAAAAAATAAAAATAATTTTCGTATGTGGGTTCCTACATACCTGAAGGTATCAGAACGACTTTCGAAAGAAATTTTATGCTTTTATATCTCCCGGAGCGACCATATTTCCAACATGGCGAGTGACGTATTTTACTACTGTAGACATGTACGGAAACCTGCATGTCTAAAAAACTAGAAGAACTAGAGAACTCAATTAAAAACCATTGGGTAGCTCCTGAAGTGTACTTCGAAGATGTGGAATCCAATTTTTTAAAATTAATTTCTTTATTCCAGAAAATAGGTTGAAAAATGAGTTACGAATTGTATGAAATTCGATTTTTAAACCAAGTTTTTGGGGTGTAGGAATTGAATAAAATTCTGCAAAATTTTGTCATGTTTAGACTTCCCAAAAGAGTTTCTAGCCTAAATCACTCTTTTTTTTCTACGAGTGTTCAACCATGACCCTTTGCGAAAAATGACGGATTTCGGACTTAAATATCTCATATGCGTCCTCATGCAACAATCTGAAATGTGTTTTCGAAGAAGGTTTGTATGTGACGAACTAACAGTAGAAATTACAAACTTTTATTCTGTAATGGTTTGGTCAATACCAGCGGATTTTCTTGGCCATACGATGCAAATGCGAATGTGGTATCTTCACGAAGGTCACCATGTTTTTGGGAAGGAGCTGAATATAAGACTGCAATTTCTCTTGTGATGTTTAAAACTATCAAAAGGATGATTGTGTAGAAAAATCCATGGCGTTGAATCACAGCGCCTTTTTGCTACAGGAAAAATGCCGGATTTGTGTCTAAAATAACTCAAATGGACCATCATGAAAGAAAATGTGAAATTTACTCTCGAGGAAGCTTTGTATGTGCTCAAATCACACTAAAAATGGCAATATTCATTTTTGAGTGGTTTAGTAAAAAAAACAAAGTTGTTCGTGGGAATTAAAAAGTGTGCCTTTCAAGCAGTGTAGTAATATGAAGCTGCAAATACACATATAATCCTATTGCACTGACCAAACCAATTAGAAATAAAAGTTACAAATTCTGCTTGTGAGCTGACCACTAACAAGGTTTCCTTTAACTTTCAGTTTCTTTATTAGTTATTTAAGCCCGAAATCCTGCATTTTCCGACGAATCGCGATGTGTGAACCCTGTTAGAAATAAAGAGATGTAATTCAACCAATTGATTTTTTAAATATAGACACTCTTTTGGAAGATCTAAACAATGCAAATGACTGCAGCCTTGTATCTGGCTGCTTACACACACACACACACACACAAAAAAATGTGGTCTCCTTGAAGATACCACATTTATATACAGGATTAAAGCTTAAGGCACCACAACATATTTGCATAGTATGACGGCGAAGAAACTCAATTTGCACTGACCCAGGAAGCCAAATGCCGACAAAGACTGCAAATGTTCGGGTATTTTGGTCGGGCCGGTATCGGGGATAACCCAAACTAGTAGTCGGGGATTAGAGGGGGGAAGGTCGACGTGCAGCCACAAGTGGCGTTTGGTCGTTGGGCCATTTCTGGGCCGCCGTCGGTCTCTGACTTGCTGGCATAGAGGCGACACTCCAATCATCCCCCAGCACTTGATGGTCGGAAAACGATGGACTTCCGCCAATTGCCCTAGGTCGGGAAAGGCGGCTCCCCATCCATTTCCTGATGGTTGAGAGAAGAGCGAGGCCCCGTTTATTCTTGATGGTCGGGAAATAAGCGAGTCCCCACCCACTTCCTGATGGTCGGGAAAAGGTTAGGGTCCGGCAATTTTCCGACCGTTTTAATCTGTAATTTATGTAACTCAAGTATCGCCATTCCGTTGCAAAAGAGTTCTGCCAGATAGGAAGATGAAACGGGGAAACGGGGAGATGAAACGGATCAAATGCTAACTTTGAAAGCAATTTGTTCCACACTCGTTTGGCGATCCTCCAACAAAACTTTCTCCACTCGTTTGATCATGTCGTCAGACCTGCTTGTGCGAGGCCGAGATTGTTTTGGTTTGTTGTCGCACGACGTTCTGCCTTCTTTGAACTGTCGTGCACACGAACGCATATTAGACACATCCATTCCATGACACCATCACCACTTGTCTCACTCAACTGCCGATGAGTTTCAAGTGGTGTCACACCACGCAAATGGAGAAAACGAATGATTACACGCTGCTCTTGTAATGAAAACGTCGTCATTTAACGAGTATCGTAAGTATCCAAAACAGTCATCACTTTCGCCGCTGCCGCTAGAGTTCTGTGTGCCGTACGGTGCTGCCATCTCTGTCAGGCATTGCAAAGAGTGCTCGTGTGTTTAAAAAAACAGCACGTTTCTATCCGTTACCAGACGTGAAAAAATAGGTGTTATAACTTGAATGCACATCGTTTTATTATTATT